>VMOF01000024.1:22550312-22680312 GCA_011764245.1 Trialeurodes vaporariorum | reverse complement strand
CGCGATTCAAACTGTAATCTGATAGTCGGTATAACAAATATTATTATCAGTTTTCAAGATCGGAACTTTTCATTGACGAAAGCGTTTTTCAATGTAAAATTATTCACCGCAACTCAGAGCAAACAGAGACCATACGTCTATAGCCGATCGTGCAATGGTCAATGGACGACTTTATTTTCATGAAATCAACAAGATATAGCCGGAAACAACACATCCATTGCGAGAAAATCAGAAGAAAATGCTTTGATAACGCTAACGGAACCTTTGGTAGAAAAATGGCCCAAAAAAAGACTTCAACTGAGCTGAACAAAGGTTTTGTACGCCTAACTAAAGTTATTTTGCTGGGTGAACCGAGTAAGATTTGGTTGGTTCTACGAAAGGTGTTTGCTGGGTCATTTTGCTACCATTGATTTTGTCAGCGCTATAACAAGTTTTTTTTCCCTGCTATGCAACGAATCCTAAGTTGATTGTTGGCCAATAAAAACTCTGATGCTTCGTTTTGATTGACTGCTGTTACCAACATCTTTGCTCAACAATCAACATAGAATCCGTTGGACGTTGTTTTTTTGCAATCCGGGTCATTATTTTGTAACGGGTGGTACATTCAGACGACTTTGAAGTAATTTTTTTTCAACTTTTTAATTATTTAAATGAAAAAACTATCCCACCAACAGAAAGGTCTTAACTTCTAGATAGTGATAGGATTTTCAAAATTTAAAAAAGGTCTACTCAAAGCTGAGAAAAGAGCGCAAGATAAGGGTGTAATGGGTGGGACAGAAAATGGACAAGGTTTTTGAATCACTTCAAAAAAGTTGAAACTCTGTGAGTTTTGAAGGGATAAAAATTTGGAAAAAATATATTTTAAAGGTGAGGGTATAACCTTCGATCCTACATAAAGTTTTTTTTTATTTACTGAATTGTTTTTCTCTAAAAAAAATTAAAGAGTAGCGTAACGGGTAGGACAGCTAGGTTTTGTAACGAGTGGGACGCGTGCGATTTCGTCATTGAAAATACACATCAAACCTGCTGTAACATCAACACGTTTGACCTTATTAGATTTAGATAATATTTTCGTCTCTGGTTGCATTTTAATGCAAAAAAAGACTGCTAGGCACTAATTTTTAAATTTCAATTTTTGCATATCATGTCCACTTTACTGTAGAATGACCCATCCCTCAAAAGAAAGATGACGCCACTATGGGCGAGATATAGGTGCAGCGACAGTGCTTGGTGCGTGATCTCTGTTGTCTCTGAACTTCAACGCAAATATAGCGATATATATTTTTACTGCCGTCGGTCACACTTTTCATGTGAATTGAACGGTGCCAACCACTGTATTGCACGGGATTTTCTCTCATTTACACTCAACCGCGTATGCTCCTCGTTTAGTTTTTAATTTCTTTTTATTTCTTTTTTTTCACATTTTTTATTCAAAACACTGCACTTTCTATCGTTTTCTGACGCACATTTTATCAAATGGCGAGAGATGAAAAAAGACAAATTCTGCCTGGAACCGCCCATAAGTCACGGGTTTGAAATCGACTGCCCCCAACTCTCGGTACCAGTGGCGCACCGAGAAGTTTAGTTTGGTGGGGGTTCCACCGCAAATTTTCCATTTTCTGAGGCCTTAGGGAAAGTTTTGAAAGCAATTTTGGGCGAAGATGACCTTTTTTAGAGCAAAATCTTGATGCTTAGGGGGGGTTTTGACCCTAAAACCACCCCCTTCGATGCGCCACTGCTCGGTACTAACGTAGCTTTTATGGCAATAGTGTGGAGCTCAAAATTAATTGCTGTCGCACATGAAAGAAATGATTTTGTTTCGGAATGATGATTTTTCTCATGTTCATGTCCATCGAACCACAGCTTAACAGAATGGAAACAACCATCAGTGGCGTAGTTGGGGGGATGGAGCGGACCCCCCAAGCACCATCCTTGGGGGACAACATTTTTTGCGGCAAGGTAAGAAGAAAAGTGGAAAAAAGAGGGAAGGAAAAGGGGGAAAAGAGGGGAAAAAGCAGGGAAAGAATGAAAAAGAGGCTGGAGACTTTTTTTTATCTTTTTTTTTAAATATTAAGAAAAAATACTAATTTTACTGCTGCAGAAATCAAAGAAATCAAAAAAGCCATTGATGCCCTCCTCTATTTTTCCACTTCGATACTTCGATAGAAAGAAAACATGCCGTTAGAACCCGATTTCGCACCGACCGATTTCTCTTGAAATTAGGAATATTGTTGGTTCCGCTTTCCGAAAATAATGTCCCCCTCCCCCCAGTTTGATTACTTCATTTTACTTTTCAAAGCAAAAACCCCCAGATAAACCGTCTAATTCTTATGTCAAATTCTCGCAAATCATGCCCCTTCCGCAGCTTTGTCGGTTTTATTTGGTGAGTGTGACATATACTGTTGTAGAGGAAGAAGTTGCGGAATTTTAAAACTTGTAAACTTATAGAAATGATGAGGGTGGCGTTAAAGTTCCTCACTCCCAAAATGATTCATTGTTCATTCACGTCTTTTTTCTGTCTTTCGCTATTGACTGAATTTCAATTTACTTATCAGTCGATTAGACAGTAATTTCCTTCTAAATAGGGCAGTTGCAAGGGTCTGAAATTTTGTGTTTTTTATATAAAAAAAAAAAAAAAAAAAAAAAAAAAAAAAAAAAAAAAAAAAAAAAAGGTAGTACTTGATGAGTAAGAACAATGGTGCCTTTGGTTTTTTCCTAAGTGTCCCGGTGTGGGAGATACAAGCGTATAAAGTTACAAAAATCGTGTGCATAGTGACGTCACTACGCGGAATTCCCGTTTAAAGCAATGTATTTTGAGCCAAAATTTCATCTTCGGAACAATGGGACTCAACTATAGAAACCAAAGGCATCTTTGTTCTCATTCTCAGCTCATCAAGTACTTCCATTTTCTTCATAAATAACAATTCAGACCCTTGCAAATGCCTCATTGTTTGCTTATTCGGCCCACTTATTTCCTTCAATATACGATGATACCTTAAGTATAAAATTGCTGCAGAAATTAATTATTCTTTTAAATCAATTACGAGAAAATAGTATATTAAATACGCAAACAATCAGAAAAAGAGGAATGAAAGTAGAAAGAACCGAGAGAGCCGGGGAGTTAGGAGCCGGGGTCGGGGGGTATTGAAATCAGAACGTCTACGTCTGTCAATGCAATGCCTAGTTTGCGATTATGGGGGGGGGGGGCAGACATTTCAAGGTCCGCCCAGAGCATCAACATCTCTAGCTATACTCTTCTGCCAACCATTAATCACCTGCAAACTCAGAAAAATTGAGTTAAATATAGTTTTGGGCAAGTTTCGACGATGTTACGCAAAACTTAAACATTTGATTTTAATCAGTTTGAGCTTCTGTTATATTGATAACAGTTGTAGTTGGAGTGTATTAATTCAAAAAGTCGTTCGATTGATCGCACATTGAACTTTTTTCTTCTTTTTTTTTCTCAAGAATAAAATAAAATTGCAAAGATGGTTGATCCCATTGATGGCATATACGTAGACTTAATTTCGTATTTTGCGCTTGTTTCAGATTAAGATTTGGTTTCAAAACAGGAGAGCCCGCGAGAGACGAGAGAGGGAGACAGGAAGTAACAACACCTCCAACTCGGACAAGACCGGAAATGACCCTCTTACCACCCGGAAGTATCAGACTTTAGTTACGTCGTCGGAATCAGCTTTCGTCCCTTGCCGTCCTTTGAGGACGTCCTCATTCGTTCCAACTTCTCAGAGCCACTTGTTCGCGTGATTCATGTGTGCAACATGATAAAAATTGATTGTCTCAATGCCCACAAAAGAGAGTCTAAAACTATCAAACAACGTGTGTGCTTGCTCTTGTAAACGTATCCTCATTTCATCGCAAGGATAATATTTGGAGGAAGAATTGAAACATGCTAGATGTTTCGGCAGGTTCCTAAGCTCACTCAAGAATTTTGGCATAAAATGTGTAAATATTTAATTTAAAAATTAAAACCTTCAGACTTTCGACCATTTTTAGAATATATAATATATGTATATTTTTTTTAAATCTGTATGATGTATATTCATTTGACTATGTAAAAATAAATTAGATTCATGCCCGTAATTTTCCGTACATTTGCTTAAAAAGAAAAAAAGAAAGAAAGAAAGAAAAAAAATAATAATAAGAAATAAAAAAGATTAAAAAAAATAAAGGAAGAAAAATAAAGGAACAAATGGGGGGGGGGGCTAAAGTTAAATAGAGTATTGGGGCAATACATCCTAATTGGCGCTGATTTTCCCCTCTTAATTATTTACAGAGAAAAAGTGATTTTTTTTTAGATGAAAATGTGGTGGATGAACCTTGAAGTGAGTTCTTTTTTGCGTCGGAACAGGCAAATCATACGCATTGTGTTGAATGTATATCATTTCTTAATGAGACTGCGATTGACGAGAACGTTCAAAATTTGCTTTGTTTTATGGAAAAAACGGAATAAGTGCAAATCATGCATACGTGGTTACAGAAACCGCCGTGGTAGGGGCATCATTTAGTGGGGGGCGCAGGGAGGAGGAGCAACTGTCTCCCCAAGAGTCGGCTAAAAGTAAGAAAGTGCTGACCTTTTTTTTTGGTATTGTGACCTTTTTTTGCTATGCTGACCTTTTTTTTGGAGTACAAAAACAATTTCGAACTAAAATTTGGTGGTTACAAACAAAATTTTGTTGGGATTTATGGCCGTAAATACAGAGTATGCAGGGCTGTAGGACCGTAAAATATATGTATTAAGTAATGAGCCAAAAAAAAAAGGCCATACCATTTTTGCCCCTCCCCAAGTCGAACTTGAAATGACGCCCCTGTGGTTACTGATACTACGATAAACATAACCGTGTTAAACTGACCCAACTTGTTTAACCTGTTTTTTTTTTGGAGCAAGGCGATGCGTTTAGACTTTGTGGGGTTTACCATATACCTGGTCTCCAGGTGACCTGATCCTGATTAAGATCTGGACCGCGTTGAGAACCAAAGTAAACGCAAATCATTCTTGATGAGCACGCAGCTATTTAGCTGAGGGTTGCATACTCCAACGATCATAGGCGTCCAAGTCATATGTGAGTTCTGGCGGTTATAGGTAGTGACACTGTCAGGGAGTCATGCATCACTTCGGCGAGGTTTGCACAGAGTTTATCAAGCGATAGAAGTCAAACGTGATTCATATTTCTTTTATTCAAATCAATGTTTACTTCCTCAACATTTGTCGACCCTTTCCCCTCTTACTTAATTGATTTAAACATTATTAACGCATAAATGTATCCTTAAAGATTTCGAAACGGGCGCAGTTTTTAGCTGCCGCTTTCGCATGGACAAGAGTTGATTGAAGTAAGTTTTAGGAATCTATGCTCATTTCATGTTAAGGACTTTTCGCATAAACAACGTATGTTTGTACCTCTCTGTTACGAAACAGCTCAACTTATACCTACACTGAAACGGGCCTGAGACCCCGACGTTATGTGGGTAAATATGAAACACTGGAAAAATCCGGTGTTGTTCCATATTGCCCATACTTTTCCGTACTTTTCTTTGTCAGTGTATGCTCTACATGAGAAGTTAAGCGTCAAAGGAAATTTGAACATGGATTGAGCATAAACGATTCTTTCCGACGAAATTCTGTTTTTATGGTTGCCGAATATTGACTATATGATCTGATTGTAAAAAAGAAAAAAAAAAAAAACTAAGAAGAAAAAACCACCATTTAATAAGCTCTCAAGCTTCTCTAACTCAGGCTTACTCTTGTATGAGAGCTGCTATAGCCCACAAAGAATAAATTAATTAAATTTCAGCAGAATGAAAGCTGTCGGTATATTTTGCAAATCAACCCACGAGAGTTTTTTTCCACTCGTTTGTGTTTTTCCTCCATATTTTTACGAATGTTTATTTTATAATTTTTTTTTTTATTTTTTTTCTGTCTAGCTAGTGCTCTTATTTTTTGATTCAGTGCGCAAATTCAGCTGATCTTCCTTGCATCAACGCGCAAAAAGTTAAATGAAAATTCAAATGCCAAATGACGCAAAAAGGCAAACAAAAATAGTAGGAGGGAAGGGGAGAGGGTAGCTTGTTGACAGTATATATTCGCATGCTTTCCACGCTTGTGTCTACTGTTCTGTTCAAAACATTTCAACTGCGTGCGGTGCTCTTCAGCAAGATGGCTACCACATATGTGTTACCGATTTGCTTTTTAGCAGCCATTTTCTTCCAGGTGAGAAAAAATAATTGTGTATGATCACTCCTTTTGCTCAAAAATATAAGCTGTTTTCTTTTATAATTCAACAAAAATGGGGCAGTAAAAAAATTGTCAGTCTCTCTGTCTTTAGTATTGTCATTAAAATATCATATTTTATTGGCATTGATACATAATTGGCATATTTTTAATAGCATATTTTATTTTATCTATTTATTGGCTTAAAGCTTGATTTTTACAATGAAAAATAATATTCTTGCGCTTCATAATTCCATTCGGTTAGTTGATTGTCAGTTGAGTAAATTTTTGATTGTCAGATTGAGTAAATTTCTATATTTCTTTTAAGATTACGTCAAAGAGAAGTTTCTTTAGATAAATGTATCACGGTTAGTACGTCGACCATTTGAGATTAAAGAATACAGTATTTTTACAGAGTGCTGAGAGGCGTTATCATAAGTTCGCTCAGACTTTGGATGAAACTTGTGTTTTGAACAAAATATTGATACTTGTCAACCTACATTGATTCTTCGTAGTCATTATTTAAAAGTATTAATTACTTTATTCATTTCATTCATTATTAAAAGATGTATGAGTATTATCGTTTTTTTTTTTTTTTTTTTTTTTTTTTTTTTTTTTTTTTTATGAAAAATTGGTTTTTTTCGCCGTTCTTTCGGTTTGAAAAAAGCAGAGGGCAAAGAGACTTGCACATAATTGTAAATTAAGGAATCCTAGTCCTCGTTTAAATGCCTCGGGCATATAAAAATGATTTTTCTCTCCTTGTCAAAGTTACACACACGAAGGAAAGTACAAGAGGATAAAATGAGATTACGCCTTCAACACTCAAATTACTTAAACTTTTCTGATACTAGAAAACCGCGAATTAGTCTGACCAAACGTGCTACGATATCAACTTTTGTCGAGGAAAAGAAAGGTCAACATCAGAAACAAAAATCAGAATGCGTCTTTTCATTTTAATTATTTATCTATTACCTTTTTCAAATATTCTATAGAAAAAAACTTTGTAGTCCGCTCTCTTCTTAGTTGACCTTTTAAGTTATGACCCGAGAAAGTTTCGAGGCACTTTAACCGTAGTTCTTGAAAATGAGTTAATATATTTTCAGTTGCTAAATTATTCCACCGCGAACACGGGACAGAATCATACTCTTTGGACTAGAGAATAGACATTTTTGAAAAATATTACTCCGTTATCTTCAGAAATTGTATGGGAAAAAATTCTGTGTCAAGCTATTACATTCCGAAACACACATATTTTCATTTGAAATCAATTGAACAGTTATGCATCCTCTACTTTAATCTAAAACCCATGTTTAACAGACGACTCTAGATTGATAAATATTAAAATATGGTAAGATTAGAGTTGCGGTCTCTCTTTAAAGACAGAGGAAGGGGATTTTCCCTAAAATTTTTTAGCTCTGTAACAGTACATTGTGACCCCTCAAAAATCCACTGCGTGACCTCTTTTCTCTTTGGCTTTGAATTTCGAACTTTATCTCTGAAATATTGTTCCGAGACCCCTCAAAAAACTACCCGTGACCTTTGTTCTCTTTAACTTTGACAAAATTAGACCCTTTCCAAAAAATGACTCGTCAACTTTGTTCTCAATATAGGCTCAGCTCTCTGTGGCTGCTCCTGTTGACACTGTGGAGGCAATTAACAAGGACGATGGTAAGTCTGAGACTCATCCCGGAGCAAAATTCCAAGAAGTCAAGGAGGACGAAGTATCGTTCGCGGATCTGGAAGATTACATGCTTCCGGAAATTTCAGTGAACGTGAAAGTGGCTTTACCGTCGAAAAGGAACAGGCGCGGACACTCGAAGCACATTGGAAAAGGCATGCCCTTTAGCGAACTCTTCGAGGAGATCCCCGAGGAATTGAAACACCACGAATCTGCTGAGAAGGAACTCACGAAACCCCACGAATCTGCTGAGAAGGAACTCATCAAGAGCAACGAGCCCGAAATAAAATTGGTCACCAGGGACGTCCAACCCCACTTGGTTCAAGTCCAACATAGTTTCAGAGGACTCCAAGGAACAGTGAGTATGTAAATATCCTAACTAATGGATCTACAGTGAAGCAAACATTGTCGCTAATCCTCCTCATATCGTAGTTGAAAATAATAATAAAAAAAATTAAAAAAAAAAAAAAAAAATTTAAAAAAAAATTAGTTATCACAAAAATGTGAAAGTTTTCAAATGTATTATAGTGTTTTCAAATAAATGTATTATGTTTTTTTTTAGAGAGGGAATCAAATTAACTCAATCGTTATTTTTTCCTATCTGTGAGCAGTAGCGTACGCAGGATTTATTTTGGGAGGGACTTGCACTGATAAGCGTTTGACTGAAAATTATTCCCTCCTTCCCCTCCACCCCCAAAAATCGGAGGTCCAGGAGGGATTTAGCCCCCTAGCCCCCTGTGGACGCCACTGTCTGGGAGTTCTGTGAAGAATAATTCCAACTCATTGGCACTCGAACTTGCTTAAGTGCCCTGTTTTAAATTGGTGCGTCCCCCCTCCATGCAATTAAGGGCGTATCCAGAAATTATTTTTTGGGGGACAAAATCATCCGGATGGAATTATTGCCCAATGCCCATTGGAAGCTATCTGCACGCAGTTTTGGCTCTTTTCCCTCTTATTTTGGTGTTTTTAGCCCCCTCCCCTCACCGTTGTATTTGCAATCAAATGATTCGACATGTTTTTGCTCCGAACAAAACAAAATCTTCGAAAGGTACATCCAGCCTTTGGGCACATTCATACCAAAGAATTGATAGAGGGTTCCTTTTCGGTAATCTTTTCATAAGAAAGCTTAGCTTTTACAAGTTGAAACGCGAATATGGCGGTTAGGCACGGAAAAAACGGATGGTACAATTTATCATAAGCATAGCTGATTTTGGCGCCTACCAGAAAGTATAGGAAACTTCACCAGAATATGGAAAACTGTAGCAATCGGTTGACCCAATATCCCACAAGTTAAGTTGCATTTACCATACTTTGCAGAAATTTACCATACTTTCTGGTGGATGCCAAAATCAGCTATGCGTATGATAAATAAACTATGGCAGTTTTTTGTTATTCGTGTGACAGTAGCGAAACCTAAAAATTTTTCTGGGGGGATGAGGCTTTTGCCCCCCCCCCCCCCAAATATAACGGAACTCCAAAAGAGGGGAGGATGTAAATCGTTCAAAATGGACCTTTTCTTGAAAAAAAAATAAAAAATAAAAAACAAAAAATAAAAGGCTTAAAGGGCGGGAGGAGGTAGCCCTTAAACTGCCCTCTTTAGTTGCGCAATACTATGGGACTAAATATATAATGTCACGAAAAAACTTAAAAACACTCTAGGTTCAAGTAAAAAACAACGGTCAAGTTTGAAAGTTTTTTTTTTTTTTGGGATTGATACAAAAAAGAAAACAGCTGTTCGAAAATCTGATAAAAAAAAATATCTACAAACAATATATTTATGAAATACCTACTATTGATATTTGCTGCGATCAAGTCCCAGGTTCTACTTCCTCTTCCTCTAGGATTTCTTATGACCACATGTGTCATTTTGGGCTTTACATTATTGCGACTTACCGTCGAAACATTGAAGATCAGTGGGGGGGGGGAGAGAAGAAATGCCAATACTAATCACTGAAATACGTATATGGTATCCGATGTGATCCAGTCTCCATTGCTCTCTGTTTAAACCTCTTTACTCCAAGGTGCCCTCTGATTTTTTCCATTTCTCACTTGAATAAGAATGATATCGACAGCGATCAAGTCAGTTTAGAAGCGTATTATTATCTCCTGACCTAGGTAAAGGGTAAAACACCTTTAATAAAATCAATGCAACATTGCCATCATCACACCCGCATTTGATTTGATTATCGCTTGGTATCGTCTTCGGTAAGCGACCAAGAAGACAATCATAGATAAGAATTCTGTCCCGGTACTAATGAACTTAAATAATAAATATAAAAAAAATATAATTATAAATATTAAATATTTAAATATCAAGTATTTGTGGGGACAATAAAGGAGGTCCGAGGCCTTTTTTTTTTTTTGGCTGAAACAGATTTAAAGGCGAACTATCTATAAGGATCGGCGATGACCATCGAATTCGAGCTTTTCTGTGAGTTCAAATGGACAAAATGCTACGTTGCCAGGTAGCATGTTTTGCCACTGAGCTGCAGTGGTGTTCTAATTGAAGCAACGCACAGTGGATCGAACCATGGGATTTTCTAGACACAATTTTACGAATAAAAATCAAGATTGTGAACAGTATACGAAAAATAACTGTAAAATGTGTGAGGCTCTTCATTTTGGAGCTTAAAATTAAGTCTATCAACTCTAAAATGTTTTTGATGCAAAAAAAAAAAAAAAGCCGGAAAAACCCATGCTTCGATACAGTGCGTTTGTAAGATGCCTCGGTGCTATCTGAGATTTGATTGGTTTATTTGACTCAATCGCATGTTATCAGCGTCCAGGGTCGTATTTATGGAATGTTTAAAGTTCGAATGGTCATAAGATTGCCAAGAAGTGAAGAATCTTCGCCTAGGATTGGTCAGTTGTACAGATCCGCCATTTTTAAGTCACGAGGAACACCCATCCGGACCAAACATTATTTGGATCCAAGCCAGGGACAGGTCCTAAAAAGAACTCAGACTTTCCTCTACGTCGGGCCCAAGTTGCGAATCCTCGCTTCTGATTGAATGACAAAATGAGGAATGAAATGAAACTAATTTCATAACAATATCTAATCTTGTAATAATTAAATTAGGACCTACATTATTATAAACGCCAAAGGCCTTTTTATCATCATGATCATTACATCATCAGAGGCAAGTTAAAAAGTGAAAAGCTATAAGCAAAAAAGAAGCTAAAACAATAAAAGCAAATAAAAAACAATTTAAAGTAATTAAAATAACATGATATCAAACAATTTATGTTAAACCAATTAAAGCAAATAAAAAGCTTAAGCATAAAACAGAAGCAAAGAAAAGGAAAAATAGGGGGGGGGGGGCAAGGAAAAATAGTAAAATAGGAATAGGATATGGATGATCAAGGTGAAATGAGAGATGAATTAAAAACGCAATTGAAAGTTTTCAAATCGGTAATAAAATTCTGATTGGTTGAGATCGGCGTAAAATTAACGATGAGAATTGTCCGGGAGTCGTCTCTATCGGACCCCATGCCTCGAATCTTCACCCAACTGTTCATCTCCTCGATGTGAAATATCACCAGCCGATTGATTGAACCACCTCCGGCCAAATATAAAATGCAAGACAAAAAAAAAAAACGAGCACTATCGGTTAATCTTATACTTGCGCTTAAACCAAAGAGTAATGGACGGTATGCATGGTCAACACTGATATAATATTGGAAATGAAAGCAGGAGGGTGATCACGGAGGATCGGATCGTTTTGGTATCGTTATCGTTATCGTTATCGTTTACATATAAACTTATGAGTGGCTGAACTGATAGAATCGTTTTGAGCCCCTCGTAACGATTGAAACGGACGAATGGAAGCGATGAGTCGGAGGCTGTCGTAATCTCAATCGTTTGACGTAGGAAGAGGTGAGGAGAGGATCACCTGCGCGATCGAGTTGCGCAGAAGCAATCCCACTTGATTTAATGCAAACGATAACGATAACGATACGATCCGATCCTCCATGATCAGCTGATCACCCCCCAGGCTCCGATTGGCTGCTGGACCTGTATCCCAATTTTTCGGCTTCATGAAAATTAACGGAAGGGTTCATGTCCCGGGCCATTTTTTTTAACCTGTTCAAAAAAGGTTCCACAAAAACTCCTCGTATCGATTAATCAGTTTGTTTACGCTTTAACAACTTGTGTTGAACGAGTCATTTTTGCTCAAAATTAATGTAGACAAAATAAAATAGAGAAAAAGAGCGTTTTTCAATGAAACAAAATATGAAATGAAGACCGCCTCGCTAACTCGCTCTTAAAGGAAAAGTCATAATTGTTTTCGGTCTTTCGGAAATTAAAATTTAATAATCACTTGAAATCTTAATTTCTCGTTATTTTTCTCAACGTGGGTAAAACAATCACTCGTTGGAAGCTCATCTTTGAAGTAATTGTTCAGGAGTCGTTTTCCGTGGTCCGGTTATAACCCAAAGGTCCCGGGTTCGAATCCCAGCCGAGGCGACAAGATTTGGAGATATCTTATGTTAGATCTAGTCATCTCGGTAAGACATGGATGTAACTCATCTAGCTCTCTTTCACATTTTCTTCTTTTTCTCTCTTTAATCTCGCTCGATAGGCTCTAGATGGCGAAAGACACTTAAACTTCCAAAAATAAAGGAAAATAAATAATTGTTCAGATTTGTATTAAGAAATAAAAAAGTAATATCAGCAGCCCAGCGGCTCGTGCAATGTGGCAACGATGGATTCTCTCCATTTAAACTATGCAAAAGTATCGATATAGTGGGGGTGCAATTGCACCTCCTGAAGATCGATAGTTTTACATAGGTTTAAATGGAGAGAATCCATCGTTGCCACATTGCAGGAGCCGCCACTGAGTAATATGAATGATGTATAAAATTAGCGAGTACCTAGTATAATTATTAGTTTCAAAATTGATACTCTCATTGTAGGATGAAAATGACAGTTCCAAGTCTCTGGAGTTATTTGCTATACTAGGCATCGATTTGCGACTTTCGGTTTACTCTTTGGCTTAAACGGCGCGGTGCGGGCGGGGCGGGGCGGGCGCACACTGTGAGATTTGACCGAACTAGCTAGACAAAAGTCGAAAAATCAAAGTGCTCCGATTGGATTGAAAATGGATTGAAATGAAAGCTTAGAGTATGCTGATCACGTACATATGATACATAAGCTATTTTGCTTGACCAGGTAATGAAATATTCAGCTTGGAAGTTGGTCGATCGTAATGGCTTCGTCTGAGCATTTTCATTGTCAAAAACGTCATCCTAGTTTTCCGCGTTTTTTTTTAAAATAATCGTAGTTTTAAAAAATATTACGCTGGAAGTGACACAGGAAGGTATAACGATGGTTTTTTTTGTTTAGAATTACATTTCCTTCGTTTTTTAACGTGTCACGATAGTTTTAAAGCGGACTCTTGTAGTCCTAAAATTTTCATACAACTTCATCTTTCATGGACGATATAAAATGATTCCCGCACGTTGCATTGAAACTTGTTTCACGTGAAAGCCCGTATTTCAGAGAAGAGATCCAGTATAGTTTTGCTGCTACTTTCGCGCACTAAGCGAGAACTTTCGTGATAAAAACTAAAAAATCAACTCGTTTTTTCAAAAATTTCCGCTGTGACTGATGGCTGACTGTGCACAGTGCCAGTGCAGCGAGCCACGTGCGCTCGTTTTCACCTATACAAACGTGTTACGTTTAAACAGGCATCGTTCTCATTTCTGCCAGCTGGGGTAGTGGATAGCGCAACTGCTCGTTATCGCGGAGGTATTGCGTTCGATCCCCGCGCAGGTCTACATTTTTTCATGCACTATTAGTGTCCATAATGAACTTTACTGCTCTGCAAAGGAAATAATTTATTGATAAATTACATTCACAAGAAGGAGAACTGGATTACTTATTTTCAGTATCTGTTAATTAATTATTCATTTATTTTAAAACCTATTATTTTTAAATAATCTTTCAATCGTTACGTATCTCTTGGCTTTCATTTGATTGCCTTTCCTAGTCCACGCGGGGGACGATATTTTTTGCTGTCTTTTTTTTCTTTCTCCATGCGTTAATTTCTATGTAGCCATGTTGACACATTATTCTAAAAAAAAAGCTCATCGTAATTAAAAAAAAAAAAAAAAAGAAGCTAATTTCTATTTAATGACATTGAAAGTGATTATTATCGTCCATTAAAAACATTCATTTGTTAAATTGTTTTGTTTGTAACTGTTTGCACGTTTTAATATTTGAACTTTCGTGATTTTTGATTTTTTTTACTCTAATTACTTTGGATGTCAAAATTATTGAAAACGGACCTCAGATTCGGATTCTGCGACCCAAAAAACCCCCCTAGTAACATAACTGAAGAAGTTTTCTGGTCGAGAAGACTTTTGTCTAGCTAGATCGGTCAAATCTCACAGTGTGGGGCGTGCCCCTTTCAACACACGATATAATGTCTACCGCTTCAGCCACGCGACGACGCAGACGCGCGACGCACCGATTAAAAGATCGCCGCGAAAGATCGATTTTTTTTCTCGTGTAATTGGCCAAAAGTACATTATCAACCTGGTGATAATTCATTAGAAACAGAGCAGTATTATCTGATGATTTGTCATTAGATCTGACATCCATGCTCACCAATACAAAATTTATTAGCCCATTTTTTCTTGCAGATCAATGAGACTCGATCGTGTACAGGTAATCTTGCTCATTTTTAGACGAACCGCCAACCACACTTGTTTTAACTGCGTCATATGTGTACACTCATCACATCAAAACTCAAGCACTATTTGAACGTCGATACTGAACGACCGTTTGCATGAATAATGTGTCGAATAGTGAAAAATAAAACAAACCGGAACTGTCGTACAGGAGCGAGTGGATCCGAATCCATAGAAGTTTTTGTAGATCCATTTTTTTGGTGCTCACATGGATACCGGATCAATAATTTTGAAATGGCTCATCTTACTGTTACCTTTACTTCAGGTAGGTCAATAATTTAAATATTCTCTTCAGAATTGAAATATTCGAAGAGCTAAAACAAAAGTTTGTCAAGGGCGACCCATCCCGCCACGTTAGGTGTAGTCGTATTTTATTTTTGGTTAGTAAATATTTTCCTTGGACCTTTCTCTCTCCCCCCTCCCATTCCCTCAAAATAACTCTTATTTTCATGTCTAGGAAAGAGTGTTGAAATATGAATGCGGTTTCTCGCCAAGTTATTACTAGGAATGTTCGTTTTGATGTGATGCCACTCAATCTTGACAACCTTTCATTGGCTGGACCAAGGGTGGACACAGGAATATTTCTTTCTCACTCTCCTTCCATTTGAACGCGTGCGTTAGAAAAAGGCGGAGCTAAAGTCTCGTGATGGCTCCCTTTGCTATCATTTTCTAAACATGTGTTCAAAGAAAGAGAGAGAGAGAGAGAGAGAGAGAGAGAGGAGGAGAGAGAGAGAAGAGAGAGAGAGAGAGAGGAGAAGAGAGAGAGAAAGAGGGAGAGAGGGGAAGGAGAGAGAGAGAGAGAGAGGAGAGGGAAAAAGAGAGAAGAGAGGGAGAGAAGAAGGAGAGGGAGAGGAAGAGAGAGAGAGAGAGAGAGAGAGGGGAGTAGAGAGAGAGGGAGAGAGGAGAAGGGGGAGAGAGGGGAGAGAGGGAAAAGGAGGAAGGGAAAGGGAAAAGGGGTCTTTATGGTGGAAAATTTTTTTACCCGGGCCCATTGGGGAAAATTTTCTTTAAATAAAAATTTTTAAAATTTCCTAACCGGAATTCCAGTAAATTTCACCGGAATTTCTATAAAGATACAACAATTTTGGTCACATGTCACATTCACAGCAACTGTGGATTATTGAATCCAGAGAATGGGTCCACATTGAACTGGAATTCCGGATAGGAATTAAAGTATGAAACAGAATTCTTGTTAGGATAACCGTACATTTTTCTCAATAATGAAATTAATACTGGTTCGCCTATTGGCTAAATACTTCTTTCGAGAGTGATGGTCTACAAATATGTTGTCCTTTTACATCACAACCGAACGATGAACATTGTATTTACGTTGATAGAGATAGAGTTAGTCATATTAGAGTTTGGTAGGACACAAAGTCCATGACAGCCATCAGCCACCGTCATGTCATGTCAAAAACGAGATGTATATACTTCGATGATTTTAAGGGCCGGTAGTCAGCAGTAGTTAGATTGAGTGTAACCATCAGTCATTTTAACATACATACAAATAAAATCAAACGTAAATCTAAAAAAATTCGAGTGACCCATCAAACATCTTAGAAATTTTGCTTTTTCGGATGAATGAAATAGTATACAGCAAAAGAAGATCCGTAAATCATGGAAAATGTGTCAACCAAATGTTGCTTAATTTAACACAGGGTCTTAAACAAGTAAAAAGAGCGTCTAGAGATTTTACGGAGGGAGTTAGTGAGTTTTGGACATCGATATTATACATCGATTCGTTGAATTGATGTCATGAGTGTCTTCATGGTTTTTTCAAAGTGTTGAGAATTATCAATGGTAGAAGTGTTTCCTTTGAAGTACATCTCGAGGGTCTGATGATCTGAGTTTTTGATTATACCTACGATAAAAATACATTCAGTAACTTATCGTAAATGGATCTAAATTAGAGCGTTTGGATATTACGTCAGTCTAATCAAGGAGAGATTTTTCGAGACATGTTGATTCCCAGAAAGCACCTAGCTTTCATCGCACTCTTTTTTTGAGAATGAATTTTAATTTAAAGTTGAAAATATTTGATGCACTCCCGAAATAAATCTTAATTCATCAGCCATCGATCTGACGAAGTTTGACAGTTTCATCGTAACATCATCATAAGTTTACAGTGAATTATTATATATTGCTCTGGAGTACCGGTCACCGGTCCGATGAATTTTAGAGCGCTTCTTTTGTAGAATGACTTTAGATTTGATACGAGGTTTTACTTTTCATTGTGACGTCCTTATTTTTTACATTAAGGAGGGGATAGGGGGAAAGAGGAAAAATATTTACCATAACTACTTCAAATCTTTTTGAATGCTTTTTGATAATTCAGTGTCGGTGTTATCCTCTGCTCTCGAAAACAGTGGAGGGGTCAGGTCTAGAGAAAGATCGACTAATCGATGAGAATCAAGACCAGATTGCTGATGAAGTCAGTCAAGTTGTCCTTGAGCGAGGTACCATGGAACGGGCACAGTTACAAGGACACACAGAACTATTGGTTCGAACCGATCAGATTATTGAAGAGGACAAAATTGTTCTAGCAAAGAGAGGTCTAACCATCCCTGGTTTGCATACCGTTACGGGTTTGGTCAGATCTGGAGTACAAGCCGTGAACTTGGGAGATCGCGTCATAGGATCACGTCTTAATGGATATGCTGACAATATGAAAATGATGAGCAAAGCTTTCCCTGGTGAGTCATGAATCCTACAATGATGTAACTGTACTAATAGCGAAAAAGATCTACAACTATAAAGTTATACATTTCAGTAGTATTGATGTTGCATTTCCAGAGGGGTGCAAAAAGTTCTTCAGCCTACACTGAGTCCTGGAATCCCAGCTTTAAGATAACACATTAGCGCTGTTGCAGTAATATCCCCAAAATTTATGCACAGTCGCAACATTTGTTTACAGAAATTGAGCTTAATTTCTGTGACTTTTTAAAAGAAATTAGCGCCCCTGGATTATTTGTTATGAAACAATGCTTTTAGTTTTAATTTATTTGTAAAAGTAACAAAAAAAGTTGATTTTTTTTTTTTTTTTTTTTTTTTTATTCATATATTACTATAGATTATATCAATTCATTAAAAATGACAAATATATAAGACATCTAAAAAAAACTCTGACTCTATGCGACTTAAAAATATCGACAGCATTGGCGCGCGGCGGCGCGGCGCGGACGTGAGTAGCGCATGCAAGACAGCAGATATACTTCAAGCGTTGCTTTTACGGACGAAACCGCGCGTTGGATTTTGCGCGGCAAGTTGTAAATTGCCGGTAACGCACTTGCTGTTGAGTCTATTGATGGAAATCTTGTAATAGAATCGATGCACAGGCGAATTGCCGGCATTCCTGTCCGTTCCCTTACGTTCCTCTTCTCCTCCTTTCTCTCCCTAGGTGGATCTAGCCCTCGCGGCCGGGGGGGGGGAGAACTTGGGATTTTTGCCCCCCGGAGACCCCCTTTTCTTTTTTCTCTCTTCCTTTCCCTTTTCCTCCCCCTCTTTTTCCCCTCTTTTCCCCCTATTTTCCCCTTTGTTGGCCGAAAAGGCCCGCCAATGTTTCTCTCATCGACTCTTTCCTATGGAGTCTTCGATGTCGTCGACTCCTGCTCGCCTCCGTGAAAGCTTAAAATCAACGAACAATCACAACTCGTTGAGCTCGTGTTGGTACCTACTCCCTATACAATATTTCCATCAACGGACTCTAGCCTGCTGCAGCCTACGCCATTTTTGACTACTCAAGCCGGGAACTTGAGATCCTAGGATCGCAGGATGTTGGTAATTTTGCATACCAGCAGTTATACAGGGTGTAACAAAACTATATACCATAAATTTCAGGGCGTATTCTAGAGGTAAAAATAAGACGTTTTTCTCCATAAACATGGGTCCGAAATTGTAGTCTTTTCGAGTTACAGTGTTGCAAAGTTTCCGAAAAACAAATCGAAAAATTGTCACAACTCCCTCGTGAATTTTTTTTAATGCTCGTAAATAAGTACTCTGGTGTAATTTTAAGCGCTCTTGCCAATTTTGGCCGTGAAAATGCTGTATGCACAAATTTGAGGGGGGTTTTGGGGGTTTTTCTTGATTTTTCTCACTTTTTTTCTCACTTTTTTCGGCCAAACTATGTAAAAACATGCTTTCGGATTCATTAAACCCAATAACGATTAGCATCATTCAAAAGGTCGTAAAAAAATATGCATTTTTGGTCCTCACAATTTTTCCATTCCGCAAACCATTTCCGAGAAAATCGTCCCTGAAGTTGCAGAGATCGGCGGCCATAATCGCCCTTTCTTTGATTTTATCCATTCTTGGCCTACCTCAGCAACTTCAGGGACGATTTTCTCGGAAATGGTTTGCGGAATGGAAAAATTGTGAGGACCAAAAATGCATATTTTTTTACGACCTTTTGAATGATGCTAATCGTTTTTGGGTTTAATGAATTTGAAAGCATGTTTTTACATAATTTGGCCAAAAAAGTGAGAAAAATCAAGAAAAACCCCCAAAACCCCCCTCAAATTTGTGCATACAGCATTTTCACCGCAAAAATCGGCAAGAGCGCCTAAAATTACAAGAGAGCACTTATTTACGAGCATTAAAAAAAATTCACGAGGGAGTTCTGACAATTTTTCAATTTGTTTTTCGGAAACTTTGCAACACTGTAACTCGAAAAGACTACAATTTCGGACCCATGTTTATAGGAAAAAAAAGTCTTACTTTTACCTGTAGAATATGCCCTGAAATTTATGGTGTATAGTTTTGTTACACCCTGTAGATATAGGTACATCAGTGCGTTACCTGAGAGTTCTCTGAAGGCCCTAACTCCTAACATCTACCTAATTTTCTGATCGGGGGATAAGTGAACGCGATGATTGTTCGATAGCTTGAATGGGGCAATTCACTGCACGTTAATTAATTTGATAAGCAAATCGAGACTATCGAAATGTTCAACTCAGAAGAGCAAAAGACAAGTGCTAACGGCACTCTGAAATCGGTAGTCGACCTATACAAGATACAATGGGTCTGTTACGCACCTTTTTTCATTTCGTTTCTTAAAGTACTTGATGAAAGAAACTCACAATATTTTTTATAATATTTTTTATGACGGGATCATCCAAGGTGGCGAAAATTTCGAGCGATTGGAAAAGGTTTCGTTTCAGCGCAAAACTTGATGACATCAAATAGTATAGGACATCCTGTGACAGGAATTAGTCCGTTTGTGTTTATTGCCCGTCGTTTTACATTTTAGGCTTCAAGTTAATTTTTTGGTTTTGCTAAATATGTTAAAAAAAGGAGTCAAATGGCACCAAACACAAGATAAAAATTAAAAAGTGAAAGTGACGTGCTCATTAGCACTTATGCTGGGCCGAACTCTCTTTCAGTGATTTCATCTGTCGTAATTTTAATTGATTTTGTATTTTCCTTTACTTTTTGCAGTAAGGAAACCAGGGCCTCAACGCTATTTAGAGGGAACGTTAAAAAGATTCGGATTTATGAAAAGTAAGCGAGGAAGAAGAAAAGGAGGAAGAAGGTTATTTCGGCGGAGACGCTCATGGTGAATGGATGCATTCATTCATAAACATCTCGTTGAACATGAATGACTCGTTCGGATACAAATATCTTCGCATCTTCTACAGTATGTTGACGCAGCCGAGAAAGCAGTGTGATCAAAGAAGTAAAGCGAGACGGGGTTTCCATTTTACTCCTTGTCCGATAAGCTAGATCACAACCACAAGGCACGAAAGGACTTATTCTTTAGGTCATGTACGAATACTTTTGAAAGTTAATTGTCTCACCAAAAACATGAAAATTGAGGCTTTGGCGTTTGAAAATAATCGGTTGGATTACGTGTCATTTCAGTTAAAAATTATGAGAAGAATTTGACTGAAAGTTTAAGACTGGACAGAGCCATGTTTTCGAGGCAGACTGTATTTTACTTGCGGAAAGCTCACACATGATTGGGAACTTTTCCGAACAATAGAAAAGTATTACTAAACGCATTTAGACGCTTTTCCGTATTCACAGTCAATCAATTAAATAATTATTTCTGTCGGACTTCTCAAGTTTTGGTTCAGGTAGACTGCTTGCACTAATTATACATAATCATATCACAATGAATTTGAGCATTGCAGGTGACCGACTTGAGCCAAAATCTAAGAATTTGACTGACATTATCCATTATTTATTCGCCAATGGGTCTGTTGCAAACTTTTGCTATACAGCGCTATAGAATGTTCAATCTCATGTAAAATCGTGTGAAAAGTCTATTGGTGGCATCAGAAAGTCATGAAATGCGATAATAAACTCACAAGAGACGTTTAATGAAATCCAAGATGGCGGTAAAATATCGAGCAACCTGTATGCATGCACCACAAACATCCAAGAATAGCCAACCTCACAATATCGATCACACCCAATCACAACGTAAATAAACACATTGGCAACGTTGGCAATCCTTGGATGTTAAAGGTGCAAGCATACGGATTGCTCGATATTTTACCGCCATCTTGGATTGCATTAAACGTCTCTTGTGAGTTTATTATCGCATTTCATGACTTTCTGATGCTACCAATGGACTTTTCGGGCGATTTTACATACGATGAAACACACTTTATCGTTGTAGCAAAAGTTTGCAACAGACCCATTGTAGCTCATATATAGGTACGATCTTTATTCTCTCTCTCTCTCTCTCTCTCTCTCTCTCTCTCTCTCTCTCTCTCTCTCTCTCTCTCTCTCTCTCTCTCTCTCTCTCTCTCTCTCTCTCTCTCTCTCTTAGGCTCATACCCGCGCAAAATAATTTAAGTACTTTGAAACATGGTCTGAGATCGAAGAAAAGTGGCAAAAAGTTAGTGAAAAAAATCATCAAAATTCATAGCTTTCGACCTTTTAGGCTCAATTTGAAACATGCCGATGACATTTTTCTATAAATAATATTTCATAATAATTATTCATACAATTTTCATTGTTCTTATATCCCCCCCCCCCCTAGTTGAAAGTGTTTTTTGTGATCTAAATTGATACCTACCTATTGAAATCGTATAAATAATTGATTGAAGAAAAATTTATTTTTTGATTTTTGCCAGTTCTTGAAGATCTTAGACCATGGTGCAATGAATCGAAGTGTAGCTTTTTACGGACATGAAATTTTGTCTCTTGTTTGTTTTGTAAACATTTTTGTGTTCGCATTTTCTTGCGAAATCCGTGTCATTTGAGTCATATTAAGCTCTTAAATTAACTCTTTTACACACTTATTAGTTATATCGCCTTCTATTATTTCATCTAATCTTGATTTTTATTCTTAGAGAATATATTATGTCCGGGAAACTCCACGTTTCGGTCCACTGATTAATTATTATTCTTACTGAACACCGATGAGAATTTGCGGGGAGTCTTGATTGATGTATAGAGTGAAATGTGTCTGACTGAAGATTAAGGTAAGTGACCCAAAGGTGGCCATACCTATGCTTGGGGCCAATATGCACATATGAGGCATGAGAGATAAAAAAAACTAAATATGTCAATTTACTATTTAAACAGTTGGTCATCATATGTTAATTTCATTTTTTTTAAATTTTCTTGTTTTTGAGGTTTTTTTTGCGTTTGAAAAAAAGTAGTTTTGACATCGCGCAAAACATGCACCTAAGGTGGCCACCCCTCATATTTTTGATGCACCTAAAGGTGTACACCCCCTTTTAAATTTCATTAATAAGTATTCAAATGCTATTTTATCGTTCAAAAACGGAATCTAGACTCTAGTTACACCAAAAATTATAATGATTTATGATGAATTGAAAGTCAAAGATGGACTCGGTTTAAGGACTTATCTTTTACGATTGTTTACTACCGTGAAAATTAGCTGAAGACCTACAAAAATGGACGTTGCACTGTTTCGCGCCGACTGAATCGCCCGATGCTCTTGATTTTTGGAGTGGGGGAAGCTATAGCATCCTGCTACTCAGCACTAACGCCATATATCGTTAATTCATGTAATTAATTGAAAACAGCAAGGGTGGGCCACCTTAATAGCCGGGCCATCTTTGGGTCACCAACCTTACTAATAATTAGTACCACTGCGCACTTCCCTGTTGCGGCTTTACACAAACAAATACATTTTTAAATTTAGAATTGCAATATGATTGCTGAAAACCCGGAATAAACCTCAACCCTGTAGGTACCAAGCCCATACATATTCGTTTTCTTTAATCTGTTTCACATGGTTCGAAGTCATTAAGTAAGAAATAAAGGAACATTGTATACTAGGATTATTGAGAAAACGCTTTTTTGAGCGCCTTCAATTGATGACGTAGGCAAAATCAAGTACCGCGGAGTAGGAATATTTAACTACTCATTGAAATGATCATGCGCGCGGTGGCCCTTGGCGGCGCGGTGGTAGTTTGACTGATTTACTCGTTTTCTAATGGACAGGTTAAATGCAGGGCTGCCGTTTTGCGTATAATCAATGCTATTTTTCTATTCACCGATGATTCCACCGGTCGAGAAAAGATTACACAGTTCAGTTCAGTGTATGACTGTAATGCACGAAAAGACTCTGATCTGTAATCTTTCCTTAATCGGTGGAAACTCCGTTAATTAATTAAAATATCCGCAAGTTTTTTAAAGTTATCGACAACTCCACCGGTTGAGAAAAGATTACAGATGCGAGTATTTTAGACCATTACAGTAATACATGAACTGAATTGTGTAATCTTTTCTCAACCGGTGAAATCAGCGGTGAATTGAAAAATAGCATTGATTATACGCAAAACGGCAGTCCTGGTTAAATGTCATAAATTGCAATTATTCAGAAAATGCTAATGTTGCAATTCAGAAAATGCTAATGTTGCAATTCAGAAAATGCTGATGTAGCAAAACATATTGCTCGTTTAGCGTTAAAATTGCCAATGAAATTAGAGCAATATTTTTTTTTGCTAACCCTTTCATACCTAGGCTGGTGTACAGTTCAATGTACTATATCATTCATAATCAAAGAATGGGACTAAATTATATGTGCTCGGCCGCATGGCGCGTGAGGAACCACACGCATATTGTTTTATATGAGAAAATTGTGCCCAGATCAGCTATGATGGGCAAAAATCTGTTCCTGAACAAAAAGTATTTTCAGTTTTAAAAGGGCTAAATTAGATGTCATAAAATGCAATTTTTACGATGTAAAGTGTCTTCCCGGTTTACAGCATCTTTTGCATTTTTCATAAGTATTTTCATTTGTGTAACTTCTGTCTTGCGAGGTTTGTCACTTTCTTATACCTGAACATTAATTTTTTATTCAATCTCGCTTTTGATATTTGACGATCGGCCAATGAAATGGTTTTCATGACAATTATTTTAAATTACTCCGTGGTCACGAGTCATGACCCATCAGGTCATTTTGCCACAATCAGTTCTACTTTTACTGCATATTGACTTGAAATCAGGAATCTAGGCGCTAAGAACATGTTTCAAAGTTCCTCATATTTTCATGTGCCGTTTAGTTCATTCCTGTTGAAGTCATATTATGCCAAAGATTATTACAATGTTGAAGACTACAGATAGAGCGCAAAACAATACATCAAGCACAAAGTTCACTGATCACTTGAGCGCTTGTGAGCTCTTCCGTGATGCCAGTTTTGTCATAAAATGAAAGCCCTTGTGAATTCTTTTAAGTCTGCGAAGGGTCATGTACCTGAAAACAAACAAACAACAACGAAACAAATTCACGAATGAAAATTGAAAGCAGACGTTGCGGCAAGAATGAAGTACCACGGCTGGATCTTGGGCTGATGGGGGGGATTGAATTCCCATACCTTCCGTGGCAATACAAGAGGATCAACAGGGTACGCTGATGGGGGGGGGGGGGGGGGGGTTGAATTCCCATACCTTAAATTCCGTGGCAATATAAGAAGGTCAACAGGGTACAATGAGAATATAAACAGGCAAAAGTTATAAATAAAAAAGTTTACTATTTTTTAATTTTATTCATGGGACGGCAAATCCTAAAGTTACCCCTTGGCATATTTCACTTTTTCAAAAACTTACATCCACGCTCTGCAGTGGAATAGAGTATTAAAACAGGGTTGCTCTTTGACGTGATTTTCATGGATTCAACGGCGAATCCACCGGTGGCTAAAAAGATTAAACAGTCCAGCTAAGAAGCCTGCAGATTCAGAAAACATGGAATGAAAATAATCTAATCTGTAATCATATTCACCGTTAAATTTAGGAATTCCATGAAAATCACGCCAAACGGCATCTCTGTGTAGAAGATGAGGATATATGCATTATTTTAGTTGAGAAGGCTCTAGTTATGGGTGGTTTTATAGCAGTGGCGTAAACTCAGGGGGGACGATGACAGTCTTGTCCCCTCCTTCCAATAACGGAGCAAAAGTCAAAAGGCAACAATTGTCTTTGTCTTTATAAGCATGGGCGCCCGGAGGGGGGGGGGCTAGAGGGGGCACTTGCCCCCCCTGGAATTCAAAAATTCAAAATTTCACGATGAAAAATGAAAGAAAAAAATGAAATGAAATTAAAATGACAGTTAATCAAAGGAGTAATAGTTGAGGAACTTCATTACTAGTTTATATTGTAATTTTAACTAATTTTTTGCAAGGAATAATAAATTATTATTTTTTTTTTTTTACTATCGTTATCATCTGTCGTCCCTTTATCCATTATGTCAAACACGTCAAAATTGTTATTATTCTTTGATACATACCTAAAATGGGTTAATAATTGTACACTGTTTGAGTGAAAAAAAAGTTTTCCCTTTTTACACAGCCGGGGGGGGATCCCCCTAGACCTTCCGTTGTGGTTCAAAAATTTTGCCCCCCTTGGAAATTTTTCTGCGGGCGCCCATGTTTATAAGAAAATCAGGAATTTTTTGCCCCCCCCCCCCCCTCACACACACTCCACACACACAAATAAACTCCATGTCGACGCTATACTATTTTAGTGCATCGTATTCATTTCTCTACTTGCTCAATCTTCTCAATAATTTCGCATAAGAAAGGTCTCTTATGTAGAATTCAGCAATTTGTCCATAAGTAGTCTGCAATAGCTTTTCTTGTATCCACAACACAAATTTATAACCTTATATTTTCTTTTCAATAAAAGTACTGATTTTCAATGATTTGGAAAATTTTCGTGAAATTGTGTGTTGCCGTTCTTCAACTTAACTGCACATTATTTTATATCTATCTACGTTTAACTTTGGATCCTATGCTAGAGGAGCGTCACTATCATATCGAACCCGTCCAAGCATCTACTGTCGGTGGCGAAACGAGAGTCAGACGCGGCTCCTTAGTTTTTGGCTCAGATAGGCCACTTGCAATGCGCTTAACTTCACTGATTGTGAGATAAGTATTACAGGTCGAGCCTCTACCTTCAAAATTCGTCTGACAGTATTTTTGTCTCTGAATGTATGCACTACATGTATATGACCTTCATGGGAAAGTTCCCTGATCGGAATGTTTACTCTTTTAAATCTTGGCAATCTTTAAACAATTTTGCGGTGTTCAATTGTAATTAAGGACTCATCAAGAACGCCTTTCTGCAGGTACGTCATGAAAAATCGAAAGTTTTATTGGAAATAAAGGACAAATGAGGGGTTTCGATACGGGCCGTTTCCGGCCCCCACCGATTTGCCATTCCTGTATCCCAATATGTGTTTTGGAGGTAAAAACTAGTCAAAAAACCTCTATTAACATAATCTCTCAAGTGCATCCCTGTTGAGCTACAGCCTCTCAAATTTGACATTTTGACGTTAAATTTTACCGTGACATGAGTGACTATAACATGTAGGATTTGAAAAGTATCGACAATATATCCACCTATAGAACTTGTTTGCAGGTCTTTAGAGAGTTATTAACCTTGGTTATTAGGGCCTAGATTTGACTATTTTTCCCGTGTTTTCACCTGAAAATCTCGAATTTTACCCTAAAATCCAATGAAGGTTTTTTGACTTGTTTTTACCTCTAGAACAGATATTGGGACAGGAAAATGCCAAATTTGTGGGGGCCGGAAACGACCCTTACTGCAACCCCTTCTTTAACAGAAAGAATTTCGACCTGGGTACTTTCTTTTGAAAGTCATAGTGCGACGCGACGTGCGTATTATACTGCGTGCACTACATTCCAACGTTTTAAACTTTCTGGCGAAGTTTTATGTATTCATTGTATAAAACCTGTGCATGAAGTTGAGGAATTATTCATCCTTCAAAAAAAAAAAAAAAAAAAATAAATAAATAAATAAATAAATAAATAAAAAAATAAATAATAATAAAAAAAAAAAAAAAATAAAAAAAAGAGCTTCGGTTAAATTTTTAAACGTTACAATGGACTTAGCGCGATATGTCCTCACCCTTAGTCAGAGTCACACTGAATCAAGGTTTTTCGACAAAGGAGTCGTCGGTTTAGATTAACGGATCTTCACAATACCATCTAAACATACCGGAATCCAGGGGTTTAAGGTTATGTAATTAGGCTGCCAACTTTCCTTCAAGATCTTATGGGGGAAAGAGGGATATTTGCGGTTTTAACTATTTTTCATTATTTTTTCGGCGGAAACCCCCCAGTTTCCCTTGGTCAGGACACCTCCCTAGACGTTCCAGAGCATTTCCACAAAAAACGAATTTTTTCGCAAAATTGAATATACTACACCATATAGAGAACCCTTTCACAATGACCTAAAGTAAGCAAGTTAGAAAGGGTCCCCCAATTGGTTCTACGCATTTTGGTTCGTACTTTCGGAAACGCTCTGGAACGCCCAGGGAGGTGCTCTGACCAAGTAAAACTGCGGTTTTTCCCACATATAAAATAATGAAAAATAGAAAAAAACGCGAAAATCCCTCTTTCCCCCCACAAGAGCCTACGTGTAAAAGATATATGGCATCCTAATCACACATCCTCAAACCCCTGGATTCCGGTATGTTCAGATGTTATTGACCTTCAGGTTAAATATGTATACTTGGACTCGTCGACTGTATGTTTAGTGAACATACGCATACTCATACTGTATTAATGAGAAAATTACGATAGCAAGGGGAGTCCTCATTTCATAGAAATTAAACGAGAAAGTTAAAATCCATCAAAGGAAATATATTTTAATAGCTTTTAGCAAAAGTCATGAAGGAATTTTTTCATTTTTTCCTCAAACGTAATTTATTCAGTGCGCAGCTCTAGTCACACTTAGTTTTCTTGGATGTGGTATATGACGTGGCTTTTAAGTATTCAAATACGCAATTTGCCATGGAGCAAAAAAGTCATAAGCAAATTTCAGTTGAGTAAAAAAAAAAAAAAAAAAAAAAAAAAAAAAAAAAAACGCATTTGCGTGATGACAATGCGAAATGAAATTTTCGAGACAGGGAGCGATGAAAACAAATTATGATCACGCTACTTCAAGCAGATGTTTAACGTGTGTTTTCCGATTTTGATCTGGACTTGATTTGATGAGGGTCATACGGCAATCTCATTCAAACGATAAAGTTTAACATTTAAACTGTAAGTACTTACTTGTTCTCTTAGCGATCATGAACTATCGTGCGGTACTTCTGCTGTCGGCATTCTTCATTCAAGTAAGCTTACTCACATTATTAGATTCTTCCTTTTATCTGATACTTCAGCCATGTCGCGACATCAAGGGAGGGAGGGAGGAGTCGCTTGACCCCAGAGTTGTGGTTTCAATAAACAAATTGTAAAAATACATTGTTTGACTTATGACCTCGCAGCTGAGCCTCCCTTTAGGGCTGTCGAATAAGCACACTCATTTTGAAACAACAACTTTTTATCTTAATTGAGGCATTTAATTCAAGAAGGACGTCCGGCGCCAGACGACCTTATTGTGTAATAGTGCTCATTTGCTTCCTTATACCTTAAAGTATAAGTGCGTAAAGTTTGACTTTGATTCGATGATTTTATACACTAAATGGCACGCAGATATGTGTCCATAAAAGGGATTGGAACAGTGACGTTTTTAAATTTTAAACGCGTTTTTCTCAACATGGGCATTTGGCAGAGACGCCCTTCTTGCATCAAATGCCTCAATTGCATTTAAAGCGATTTTAAGAGTTAGTTCAACCCGCCCCCATCCCTATCTGCAACCTTGGTGTCTAAGTTTATTTGTAATCCACTTTGGTGGACATATAATCCGTGTATAACTTCAAAACGTACTGCACATCATGTGTCTTACGTGAATTCCATCTTGATACTTTTAGGGAAAAAAATAATTTTCCAAATAAATGAATAACTCATAGCAACAGAATCAAGCAAAACGAGAATATAATAATGTTTCCCTCGTTTTCAGTATTTTGAAACATCACGTAATTTCCATTGTTGCAATAAAAATACGACCGAAAATTGGAAAGTTTGAACAATTTTGGGTGCAGTGGCTCAAACTGATATAGATTCTAAGTAACATTTTTGTCATACAGTTTGATATCCTTTCGAAAGAGTCATCTCAGCATAAAAAATAATTTTCAGTCATTGATAGCAATGGTATATGAGAACAGGTGTGGACAACACTCGACTCAGGGGGCGTGGCCACTTGGGAGAAAGCGACTTCGCCGCCATCTTGTCTCCTATTTACTCTGTGTATCTTGCAATATTGTTTGTGGTTTGAAAGGGAAGTTTATCTGAAGTAATACTTTATTTATTTGAACAATGCAATGTAATTTTTATCTTTAAATTTTAATGTTGTGACTAACAGAATGCGGATTAACATTGTCGATTACGTTGTTCATTTTTCCTTTTCATGATGTGAATTCTAAATTTGAATCTCGCGGTCAGAAAAATGGCGGCGGAGTCCCTTTGTTCACAACCAATCAGAACCAACCCTCAGAGTGTTGTCCATACCTGTTCTCCATCTACCTTGTATTGACACAATAGAAAGATCGAACAGTGAAAAGTATTGCTTTCATGAATAATCACCTTCTTGTTTTGCCAAATTTTAATGTTATGAGTATGTATTGGACGCACTGACGATGGAAATTTTCAAGAATAATGTAAATAAGAAGTCAAGTTATGAGCCGTTAATCGATCAGTATATCGGGGGTCGTAGCTCTATTTCTGCCTATTTTAATTTTTGGTTCACTTATTATAATTAAAAGTAAGTTTAACAGGCTTCGATTTTACCCTATTTTTAGGTTAGTATTTTCTGTTTTGATCTGTAAAGTGAAACAACTAGAAATCTGTTAGGCCAAAAGAACTATACGTTGAAGATAGATTCGGTAAATAAATTGTTCAGTGGTTGCGCTTGCAATCTGGCAATGTTGCTTCTAGTCCATTCAAAGGCATTAGAAAGGTTGAAATATTTGAAATATTGGGGTGCACAGAGCACTCCTCGAATCGATATTTTGCATGGGTTTGAGATGAAATGCTACGATTCCAGATTGCAAGCGCCGCCACTGAAATGTGTCAAAGGTAAGTAAAACTCATCACAAAAATAAGCAATTAAGATGAACTAAGTACGAGTTTGTATTCATTCGCAATACACATCGATGACATTGTCTATATTAATATAGATCTCAAATAATCTCTGGAGGATATTTTCCTGATAATCGGAAACAGGCTTAAAAAATCAACGCAAATCAAATTTGAAAAAGATTTACTGATTGTACATTTACACCTTTCCAGGATACGTTTGTGGAGTGTCTGTCATGTGCTGATACCTTCATCTAGTTTTTTTTAAAATTTATTGTAGTATGATGTTCATCAAACGAAGAATTCTACCCAAAACTCTCTCGCTCAAAATTAATTGTGCCTTAAATTTTAGAACTGTTTTGTTTGGGAAAAGAAACAAGTAAAAATACCTCAACCTTTATTCCTGAAAAAGACATGCATTTGTTCGACTTCTATACTTATGTCGAAACTGTTTTCATTATCAGATTATCCTTTCAACGTTTTTTAAACGACAATTATTATTGTTCTGGCGTTATACCCTCTACCCACTTGCCTCTTTCAACTCATCAAAATTTCAACGCATGCTCAAGTGGCTTTCTGCAGAGGAAGTATACTGCTCTTGATTAAACGTGATCACGATTCTTAAGAAGTGCCTTCAATTCGGTAATATGCAATAAGCAATGATTCGGCGTTTCACTGAATTCGCCCGAGTAAATGAAGGAAGTACATATGTTACGTCCAGATGATGTATAACACCCCATTTGTGGCAGAGCATTCCCCTTCCGTCCGCACGAGACATTGTTTGCCGCTTTGCTGCGGTTACACTCCCCTCTTTCTTTTCTCGGCTAGTCAAACATACCCGTGGTGTGCCTTGTTAGTCTAAAGTTTAAACCAGGACAATTTATGGAAGAAATGGACCGATCTTATATGACGCATTCCTCAAACTTTTGTTCGTCACACTGATATGTAATATTGACGTCATGACAAAACTATGATTAAATAGCTTTGTCTATGATGCGATTGGCAGTTCAAATTTCTGTATCATTGACGTCATGTTAACATATTTTTAAGTTACGTCATTTCAGGATTGACTTGGGAGAGATCGAGGGACAAAAAGTCGATGATCTTTTTTCTTTTTTTTTTTTTTACTGGCTCGGAATTTTTTACCTTTTACCTTTTTACCTGAAATATCTCTATTGAAGCCTAAACCCACCTAATGGAGGACGGGGAAACGCCGTTTCCCAAAGTTGTCCTCAAGGGTGTCCAGCGAAACATTCGCAAGCTCCCTTTCTTGAGGGGGGGTCCCCTGTAATGACGCAACTGATATTTTTGGTGAAGCCTTCTTTCGTGGCCACGTCAGTAGTGGCGCAAAAGTAATATTAATTCGACTTAGACGATGGTATACCGAACGATCATACTGGTTAAAAAGTTAATTAAAATCCTTAGCCAGGTACACCACTCACATTGGCGTAGCTTGCAGTACAGGAACGTTGCAGTTCGTCCATTTATACTCATGAAAAATATTGAGCTATTGGGTGTTCGGTAAACGCACCTTTAGCGAACTTTCGCGATCGAATATCATAAACAATACCAACCTCACTACATATTCGAGGAAACTCAATTGTGTTTTTAGATATGTTTTCGGGGCATTTATGGCATCAATTCGATTTCGAGTTCACCTTCGGACTTGAATTCAAAATCGAATTGATGCCTTGAAAACACCGAAAAAGTTCGAAAAACACGATCCAGTTTCTCGCCATCCACTGTTTTCATGCGTAGGTTGGCAATGGTTTTGTCGAATATATTCGTCGCAATAATTCGCTACTTCTCATTCGACCTTTCACATGTCTTTAATTGGACAAAATACTATGTTGCCAAATTGCACGCTACGCCACTGACCACCTAGTGCCTAAGAATGAGCCTTTGAGCACGATCCTATTAAAATATATATGGCTCCTCTCTTAAACTGCAAAGTTAGGGGCCTGCATTGGTTCCTGTAATTCTCTCTTTTTCAGCCTTGGGATATTATTAAAGTTTGGAGGATGACCTTTACTTTCATCTTACGTCAATAACTGAATGGATTGACTGCTATATACTTACATTTCACGTATTGAAGAATTAAAGTAGAGTTCAGCGTGAGGCCGTACGAGGAGAAATCGAAAGAGTACATTTTTGCGCTAGAAACTTTGTTGGCCGATTCCATTGCCTGGTTTCTTTGGCCCTAATTTGGATTCTCTGGCCGCCATGAAACAAAATAAAGCTACGCAAAGAAAAATGTAGGCGGCGTTTGGCTGAAATAAACTTGTGTCACTAAACAGCCTTCAAATCTTTAGTATCTTTACTAATTAAAAAAATGCACTTATTGCATTAATTAAGTGTGTAAAATTATGAACGTATCTTGATTTTTATAAAAATTGCAACCTTACATATACTTTTACCAAAAATTTCATATGAGTCTGCGTATGGAAGTAGATACCTACTTCTTATCGTTTTTCCCCTCTTTTTTTAATGATATAGTAAAAAAATTAGAATCAGGGAGAAAATTAAGAATTCATGATTCAATTGATCCCTTTATGTATAGCGTTAGTTCATTGATTTTCAACCAATATCTTGCAGAGTTCGCACACAGCACCCGCAAATCCAGTCTCTGTTAATGAACGCGAAAGTCCTCACAACCCAGACGGCTCTGAGGAAGGGACAGCTGTGACTTTAACCCCGGAAGATGCTAAGATTATTGCTGAGATCCAACAATTGAGGGAGACGGCTGAGAAGTTCCAAAGTCAGTCTTTGAAATTCATCGAATCTGTCACTGATCGCGCGTCCACCAGTTTGAACTTCGACAAGTACGCAGAGCAACTGAGCAACACGGTCAAAGCTCAAACTGAGACATTCATTAAAAGTTTAGATGATAGCAGAAACGTTGTTGTTGATCATATGACCAAACTGACCACCGATGGCTTACGAAAGGGCAAAGACATCTTCAATGATAAAATGGATTACGTTCAAGGTACTCTGAGCGATCTTCAAAAGAAAGGAAATAAACTTTATCAAGATGGTATTGAATATTTTTTGCCGTGGCGAAGCAAAAATACCTTGCAGGAGAGATCTCTAGAAAACCGAAGATCTCTTTGGACTCGGGCTGTAGGAGCGAATGAACTCACGCAAATATTAAGCAGTCAAAATGTACAAGTAAGTGAGCAGTTATTAGTAGTTTGTAGAAAACAGTCATTTTACACCAAAAAAAAAAAAAAATCTCAGGTAATTTTATACAAAAAATTCTGCTAATATTAACATCTGATTTGCGGATATTTTTACCAAACATTATAATGACAACATCAAATTTATAAAAATACCAACGTTTTTGGATAGCTCGAGCAAAGCGTGCAAACCAACGAGCAGCTGGTTCCGGTAAGTAGTGGCGTATAAAGCGAGAAATATGGCAACGTTACACGCTTAGTGATTGAAATCCACAAAAAATATCTAGCCATTGCTTAAGTAGTGGAAACCCCCAAGAGCGAACTTTCCTTTCTTTGAGTTCAAATACACAAATGCATTATTGCTAAAGAGCTTGATTCAAAATGGGGGTTTTTCGCCCCTCCATGGATTTTGCTGAAATTTTGTGTTTCGATAGTACTTGATATAATAAGTAGTCTTTTTTTTCCAAATAAAGTTTTTCTAAAAATAATTAGGGGGGATTACAGTGTTGCAAAGTTGCACCTTTCAAAAAGTCATAACTTTCGCGTAAATCATCCGATTGAAACGCGGTTTTCGCCAAAAGATGCGGATTGTAAAGCAATTTCAAGTCATCTAAACGGAATTCAATTTCAATAATTTTCTACTGAGTTATCGTCATTTTTGTGATTTTTAGGCCACTCAAAATTTACTTAAAGTGAAATAAAAAAAATTGTATTTTTTTATTTTAACCGGGTTGAAATATGTTATTTCTCTTTAAATTTTGCGTAAAATGAGCCCAAGCAGAATGTGGGGCGATTTTTTGTTGCGGAGCTATGCGCGTTTTAGTAAGCGAAGGTCGAGTGGTTGAGGCTACCCGGGCTACCCACGACTTTGAGCCTCTTCATAGAACGCTCGACTTTCGCTTACTAAAACGCGCATAGCTCCGCAACAAAAAATCGCCCCACATTCTACTTGGGCTCATTTTACGCAGCATTTCAATAGAAATAACACATTTTCATCTGATTAAAATAAAAAAATACCGTTTCCATGTATTTGACTCGAGCCTCTCTATCGAACGCTCGAGGGCATCCTCAAAAATTCGTTTTTCGCTTACAACGAAACGCTTACGCGTTTTTCGCTTACGTTAATGCATAACTCTGGAACAAAAAATTGCCCCACATTCTGCTTGAGCTCATTTTACGCAGAATTTAAAGAGAAATGACTTATTTCAACCCAGTTAAAATCAAAAAATATATTTTTTTTTATTTTACTTTAAGTAAATTTTGAGTGGCCTAAAAATTACAAAAATAACGATAACTCAGTAAAAAATTATTGAAATTGAATTCCGTTTAGATGACTTGAAATTGCTTTACAATCCGCATCTTTTGGCGAAAACCGCGTTTCAATCGGATGATTTACGCAAAAGTTATGACTTTTTGAAAGGTGCAACTTTGCAACACTGTAAGTCCCTCTATTTATTTTTAGAAAAACTTTATTTGAAAAAAAAAGACTACTTATTATATCAAGTACTATCGAAACACAAAATTTCAGCAAAATTCGTGGGGGGGGGCTTGAAATAAATCCTCATTCTTGAAATGTTTCAAGCTCTTTCACGCTGCGCGACTGTGGTGTTCCAATCGGAGATTTACGTTAAAAGTTTATGTCTTCGTTGAAAGGCCGCAAGATTTGGAACACTGTAATCCCCTAATTTTTTTAGAAAAACTGTATTTGCCCCAAAAAAGAAAACTTTTTTAAAGATGGGCGAAATACAACGTTCCCAGCAAAATTTGGGGGGGGGGAAATCTCCCCATTTAAAATTTTCAAAACCCCCTTTCTCTTTGCGCGACTTGTGCTACCAAAATTCCTCGAGTTTGTACATGAAGTATTTTGTTTTGGGGCGTTGAAGTAGTCCTGCTAAGTTATATATGTTTGAAATAAAGTAGTGAGGGACCCTAGAACAAAGATCTTTGCTTTCAAAATCCCATGGGGGTTTTGACCCAAATTAGATTTTTTCAAATGGGAAATCCGTGTATTGACGCCTACCCCAAAATTTTTGCAATTTGTTTTATCTCCATTTCGAACTTTGAAAAACCAAACACAAATTTTCTCAGCTCAAAGAACAACCACTTTCCCTTAGAAAAAAAAATTTCTGATCACGAAAAATTGTGTTAAAAACTATATCTTCAGATAGTGAGCTTATAACCATCCCCGCCCCTTATTTAAAAAGAACGGGCTACGCATGCTGTTTCATTTTTATCTCTTACATTACTTTAAATTACATTAGAAACTTTGAAACAATCTCTCAAATAAATCAAAGATACGATCGTCCGATCGATGTCTTATTGATGTTTTACTGATGTCAGAATGAATTAAACTGACCGACTTACATTTTTTTGATAAACTGCGTAGACTCGCTGAAATTTGGAACAACCAAACTGGCCCGTTTCGCCTATTTGATAGAAGCAGCTCATTGATTTTTATCATTTAATAAATTCTGTTTGTATTTTGAATCCATGACGACAATGTCTGTTTCGATGTTGAGCTTAGATAATTGCTCGCTAAGGACCATACTTTTATGCATGGAATTCAATAATACTTTGCATTGATTTTGAATCAGATTGATTTCATTTTAGCTAAATGAAGAGGGGAATCAAAACCTTCAGCGACGGGATAACAATCATGGCAATACAGGAACTGCGGGTAATACGGCCAATACGGGCGTAGTGACAATTCCAGGAGACGTTTCCAACAAAAGTATTGCCTCAGTCGTTGCGGAGCAATTGTCTGGGGTCAGGGATTCAAGTGCGGATGCAGTCAAAAGCATGACCGTATTCACGACTGGAGGAGTTATTGGATTTCTGGATGCCTTATCCGCAGTTTTGTCCTCGACCGCCAACGTCGGGTATCACGCTAGAATGGCCGTCAGCGGGATACACCAATCCGGGACGCATGCAATGAATGCGGCCATCGGGACGGCCGGATCTATCGTTTCTGGGACTTTAGACAAAACAGGTGAGGTAGTCGAAGCCATGCACCTTGGACCGCGGCATATCCCTAGTATGTATCATCATGAAAATACATTTAATCATAGTCCCAATCATCGTTCGATAAATGTTGACCATCACCTGGATTCTGTAAGTAATAATGTGCCAAAATCTGCATTCAGCACAGACATATCAGCTCACAATGCGAGTGACAATGTTGTAGTTAATGGAAACAATAACTCTAATCACCAAGAGGACCAATCATCAGGCTCTCAAGCTGAAAATCAAGATGCAGGAAACGACAAACACACAAGCGCGCCGATAAATCCTGGTGATTTGGCTGAAGACAACGGGCGTGAGACATCAAACGTTAGTGGTAATAATGATGATGGAACCAACAACGCGGGTGAGACATCAAACGTCAGTAGTAATACCGATACAGGTACCAACAACGGGGGTGAGACACCAAAAGTCAGTGGTGTTGATACAGAAAACAACAACCGGGATGAGACATCAAACGTCAGTAGTAATACCGATGGAGGTACCAACAACGGGGGTGAGACACCAAACGTCAGTGGTATTGATACAGAAAACAACAACCGGGATGAGACATCAAACGTCAGTAGTAATACAGATGGCGGTACCAACAACGGGGGTGAGACACCAAACGTCAATGGTGTTGATACAGAAAACAACAACCGGGATGAGACATCAAACGTCAGTAGCAATACAGATGTAGGTACCAATAACGGGGGTGATACCTTAAACGTCAGTAGTAAAAGTGATACAGATACCGAAGGAAAGGGTGAAACTTCAACCATTGGTAATGATAATATTAATGCAAGTATCAATAATGAAGAAGAGACATCAACCGCCAGTAATAATGCTGATACAAACACCAATAACGAGGGCGGAGCGCAGCAAGCTTCAAATAACACTGACGCAGATAAAAATGATACAAGTAAAACAAACGGATCCAACAAAAATGAGCCGGAAAAAGGAGCAAACGAGCTCGGGATGGACGGAACTAACAAAACGGAAAATAAACCCGAGGGAGGCAATAATATGCCAGACAACGGTCGAAATGAAAACAAAGCTGAGGAAACCACTAGGAAAGAAGAAGACATAACTCCCGAAGGAAACGGTAATAAGACAGAAGTAACGGAAGAAAAAGAAAGCATCGGTGGAAATGACAACGGTAGTACAAATTCTAATGAAAGTAGTAAAAATGATGATAGTAGTAGAGTAAATGATAATCCAATCCAAAACCAACCGAAAGTGGCGATAATGTCAAGCAAAATGATACTGATAGTCAAGGAACTAAAGCACAAAGTAATCCAGAAGAAGTAACAGAAAGTAATGTCAGTGAGAATAAAGATTAACAAAGCTGAAGAAGCTGCTTAATTTGTGATTCGCTTTTAGAGATTTGATCGCAGCTAGTGAGTTGATAGCTCTGAGCAACAAAATCAAATTAAATTGTGCTTTAATATTTGGATCTGTTCAGTGTTCACAGACTTTTGTTTTGTAATATTTGTGAGTGTTTATATGTATAGTATTTGTGATAATCTAATGACCCATGAACATAAATACACACGAACAATTTTCATCTTCTTTAAATTTTCTTTTTTCCTACTGTGTTTTGTTCTGTTTTAAACGAATTACATTTCAGCTAATTTTTGTGAATTTGGTGTGTGAAAATAAGTAAATGACAACTATAGATTCGAGATTTAGAAAGTAAATTCTGTAATGCCGGACCCTATCAATTTCTATCAAACATCAAATTCAGGGGTGGATTTATTCCTCTTGAGGCCCTGCGCAATCTTGAATTTGAGGCCCCAAGAACAAAAGTAGGACACCTGGGGGGGGGGGGGGGGGAGGGGGTCGAGGCACATCCCCAGAAAGAAGAGAGGTTCAGAGGTCCTTCTAAAATATTTTTTTAAAAATGAAATGCATTAAAAACTCAGTTTTAAACTGTTTTATCAGCAAAGTTGTAATTCTTTTATCCTTCTGCCTTTCCACCTTTTCCTTTTCCTTTTTCTCTCATCTTCTCTTTATCCACCCTTTGTGAAGTGAGACTCTCTTAGGTCCACGGCCCTCTGCAGTTGAGTATCTTGCGGAATGGTTATCCACCCCTGATCAAGTTTATGTCTTGATGTATTTTTAACATTATGAGCCCCCTCACAAGGAATCTTCACCCCTAAAACCATTTATGAGTCATACTCTGAGGAATTGGTTAAGAAATTGAAAACAATTATCTGTTTAAGGTTAAAATAAAGGAATGTTACTCTTCAGAAAAAATGGTGTTGCCCACAAAATGTATATGTCAGATGTTTTTTTTTTTTTTTTAAGAAAATAAAAATCATAAAGACTCGAGTATTCTGACAATGTTAAAATGATGCTTTGGATGGGGCAAGAAATAAAACTGGATTTACTTATAACTATGTAGAAGACACACATCTAACTACTATCATCAAATCCAATTATTTGTCAGCTGAGCAATAAAGAATTGCACAATGTGGCAGAGCGTGTAATTCGGTAACTGCTTTTTTAGTCTATTCAAACTCATACCTGTCTGTTAAAAGGTCTCATCTAAAAGAAAGCCGAAAATGTATATTATAATGTAGTGGAAAAGTACGCGGATCAGCGAACCTCCTTTTTAAGCAACCTTGAGCAACTTGGCGTTTCATCTTGTTATTAATCAATACAATGTATCATAGACTCAAAGTAAATTGGTCCGAGGTGACTCGCGCTCTACACCGATGTATCCAAAAATCCATCTAAATTTATGGTGAAGAATCGAATCTTGCGGGCTTCAACGAAAATCGATTCTTTTGCATAGTTTTATATGAGAGAGGAACCGGAAATGATAATCTATCGCTCATAGCTGCAACTAATGATGATGAATAATTGGTTGAACCAACTCAGTGAACACTGCGACGTCATGTCACTAACCACTCAACCTGGAAGAGATTTACTCGTATTTTGCACAACACCTCCTTTATTAGCAGCCCTTTGCATGTGAGTACCTGTATTATGCGTGACAGTGCCTCCAGTAGTGGAGCCGAACTGCTATTTGAAATATATAGGCGCTAACTTGCAACCGACATCTGTAACCTTTGCTCAGTCACCGGTGAGAAATTCAAATATATCAATACTTGAGCGGACTGACTGACATACTAAAATGAGGTCTACCGTCCCCTCCCTCCACTTATAACAGGGAGTCAGGAAGTCGGGAGGTTAGGAAGTCACGCCTCGTCAATGTGACCATCACTGGCCAGCAATATAACTATAGCCGATGGTGTTAAGGGCTTAAAACACGAGCCTGAACAGCGGTCGAATTAAAAGCAGTTAAATTCATAATAATGTACTAAAAGTTAATGAGAAAACCACTCATTATTCATTGGCCTTGTTTTGGCACATTTGAGACGGGGGCTTGTTGTGCCGTGGAGCTATCTCTATGTAGACATGGAGGTATTATCGTAATATCGAGAAGTTTCAATTAATGTCCATCCCCACCAGCCCCTTTGCTCCACCCTCATCCCCACTCCCCATTCCTCCTGCTCACCTACCCTGGGAGTAATTTATACGTTGACTCATGACCAGGAACCCTCGGTATACTCTTTCCGTGCAACGAGGCGCACATACATACTCATCACGCAAACTTTTGGACATCACATTTGACTCGCGTAGAGTTCCTTTTATACAAAGACAAAGCACACAGTTTGACGACAGTGGTTTCACTCCATTCAAATCTATGAAAGTAATCGATTTTTCTAGAAACTATAAAATAGCTCACTCAAGAATTTATTTTACATATTTTTTAATGGAGTAAAACCTCTGTTGCTTGTAGCGATAGAAAAATTAGAACCCCCCCCCCCCCCTCTTCCGGAAGCATCGGCCAGTGGCGAAGTGTGAAATTTGGTACCAATTTATTTTCTTCATTTGAATTCACCAAAAAAGTCGAACGCTTCAGTCATCGGCGATGACCAGGCATTTCGACCTTTCTAATGTGTTTAATTGGGGAAAAAGGAACGTTGCTAAATCGCACGCCTCGCCACTGCCTGGTTCCTTCTCTGATTGTACGAGTAGTATACTCTGTAGTGCGGGTTGGATGTTCAAATTGCCAGAAATTATAGCTGTTGGCTGTACCATTTGTATCTAGCCTTAGCTCTTGTTTAAATATCTTTGGAATTTATAGCCGATGCATAGGGTACTCGGACTCAGACCCAATCAAGGGGCTCTTACCATAACCTTTGCTACAGTCGATTGAATAATTAATTATTTAGTAAAATCCAATAAACATTGCGATGATCACATTAAAAATTACGAAATTCACTCTGAGACTCACAAAACGACTTTGAAGTTTAGGGCGTAATGGCAAACCTTTGCAGGTAAGGCTCTCTGCTGTGGTTTATAGTACACAGTGTGACAAAGACAGGAATACACCCCTCCCCGCGGACACACCTGCGTAGCTCCGCCATTTAAGAGCAAAGATCGCGGAGCTATTCAGGTATCACATGGTGGATTCCTATCTAATTTGTCTCCATACCGGTAGAAACACACAGAGGAAAAACTCAAATTAGACAGTAATTTCCCATGGTAAAGACCCGCATGCATGGCTCCGCCTTTACGCATTAAGCTTTAACGTAACTTTTTGAGTATCTCTTCTTCATGGGCGTCATTTGAAGTCAGACTAAAAAACTGGCACGAATTACATTGATGAGCAACAAAAAAAAAAAAAACAAAAGGTCATCCGATTTTTGCCCCCAAAAGACTCTTTGGCTCGAAAATTATATTGATGAAACAAAAAAAAAAAAAAAAAAAAAAAAAAGGTTATCCGATTTTTTGCCCCCTCAATCCGAAAATTATAATGATGAGCAAAAAAAAAAGGTCATAAGATTTTTGCCCCCCCCCCCCCCCCCCCCAAGCCGAACTTGAAATGACGCCCTTGTGAGTATGTGCGTGAGTTTCGTAGTTTTTTAGCACACTCGTCGTAATTTTCGCTGGATTTTATGATATGATAAAGTATCCAATCCCCAAGGAAGCTAGTGAGAGTCCCATTTGATAATGAAAATTGTTGGTTAAAAAGTTGACAATCCGAAGAATCTCACAATTCTTCTCCAGTGTGCGGTGTGGCATCGACGGGTGCCCCGTCTGCACGCACGGGCAATGGAACGGGCGGGCGCCGCGCGCCGGCCGCACTGAGAGACCTCGCGCACACCTTTCGCCTCCTCTCAGCGTGCATAAGAAGGAAACGTAACGTCACCCCCTCCTCCCCTTCCCCCTTTCAATCCTTATACCCCCGCCCATTCCGTCCGTGCAGTTCCTTGCACGCAAAAGTAAACCCCAAAACGTATTTCACCTCTCCTACCACCCCCTCTTTCATTCATGACAATAATCAGTCATACTTGAATCGTTACCGCCGCAAGTCCATTTGCTGACCGGATAGGATTTCCACTGAGTCACTCGACGTTTATTTTTACCCAACTACCGCATGGTTACCAGACTACACTCGTATAAAAAGAAAGGCTATTGGACATTTTTAACTCGGAGGTTTATGGAACGTTATTGGGCGTGACACATTTTTCTTTGCACGACTTGGCAACGGAGGAGGGGGAGCGCTCAGGAGGTAGGAAAATGGAGAGTAGGGAAGGGAAAGAGAAAGTAAGGAAAGCTCAATGAGTCATAAAGCAGAAAATACGTCGGTGTTATTATTTGGTAATTTTGTAGATTCATCTAACAAATCCCTCCCGTTTTACCCTAATCTCTTCAAAAACGGAAAAACAAAATACTCCCGAAATTGATTATTTTCCCCTTTTAATGTACCTTAATCTCCTTTAATAATCAAGGTCGTTTAAGTGGACAAAGAGGTGGTGATGTCGGAGCATGGTCATAGCCGGAGGAAGGGGGGCTGATAAAGCTGCAAGCCCTTTCTCCCCCCTAAAATGTGAGAAAAAGGGGAAAAAGGGAGAATGAAAGGAAAATGTGGAAAGAAGAGGGAGGAGGGGGAGAAGACCTGCAGCCCCCATTTTTTTTTTTTTTAGATCTGCAGCCTCCACCCCTCAATTTTTATGTTTTTTCGATTGTGGACTTCCCCTGTAAAAAATCTGGGCGAGGGGGTCCAAGACCGTGACCCATTATATGGCCTTTTCAGAGGTTTGCGCCTTCAATTCACGGTTTATGCAAAAACGTCACCGTTATGTAGGAATAGTTATCTTTCAGCAAGTTCTTTAGTAACCGTCATTTATGGGAGCGTGCCAGCGTGCGCTAGGAAAGGCTGTGGTAGGCTACAATGATACCCTCGACTGACGACTTCTACAAGACCCCCCCCCCCCCAATCCTATCCCTTCCACACGATGAGAATCAATCGATAAACATTTGAAAATTACACTGGTAAATCAATTCTCAAACGCTCGAAGAGTATCTAGGCGACGGTAAAATAATATGTTTATAATGAGAGGGAGGTCATATATTTTCTTAGCGCCCTAGGAGGATTCCTAATGTAAGCATGACAGCACGAGGGTCCAAGGAAAGGTAAGTTCTACAATTTATGTGGGCGGATAGCTCCCTCGCAATGAATCATCGCATTTACACTGCTTTCAGGCGCAAGTAAAAAGTATCAATTCGACCGTGCGGCCGGCGCTCAAAGTTATCAAAAAACATCGTGCAGTCACAGTCTAGTTTACCTTGAACTATGAGGAATGCGCACCCACAAATTAATACAGTCATACTTGCCGTATGTGTGTGCAGTGTTGCTTCGATGCGGTTTGAAGGCGTTTAAAGATAACATCATAGAATTCTAGAATTCGTAACACGCCTTTAGGAAAGTTGCTCAAGTTAGTCTAGAGCGTCAACAAGCGTCTTTGAGAGGGGGACTTATATTGTGGATCCTGCTCTACTGCAAACCGAAGAGCCGAATGTACAACTTGTTGCATCATAATGTTTTTAAGGCACCAGTAAGTATTTAATCGGTCGTTATCCAGCGGTGGTCATTTACTCCAAATTGAGGTCGAACTTTGACCTATGTGCAAACCACTAAAAGCCAATGTCACAGGTGCTGCATTCATTATGCTGAACAAAGGGCCTCATTTAGCTATAGGAATATCTGGAATCCTAATTCCTAATTACCCTATGGTATACATATAATCTCTCGCCGGCGAATACATACCGCTTTTCGAAAAAGAGCACAAAAATGGCTGATAATCTAGATCTGAAAATAGTTTGACTTGAAACATCAATCCATCTATGTTGCCAAAAGATCACATACATAATAATATATGTGTTTACTCCAAGGTGTTTCGAACTTACACAGTTTCTATGAAATGAATGGAGAGAAAATTTACTTTCAAAATTTTACCAGGCAACTCTGCAAATCAATTGAACGCCAGATTGCATACTTCAAGCTCAAGCGCCTTCAAAACGTCCCGATGCAACTATTTGTTTATACTTCGCATGCTGGTAAGATTGAAGTACTTATTGTAAGTGCAGGAACAAATACGATTATTACGTACCTTGACTTACTTGAGGAACTTATTATAAGAGCGAACTAGGATATTTTAAATTATATCGAAGCTCCTTCAAATAGTTTGAAAGCAACACAGATCACATCCGGCTGGCATAGATTATCTAATGGAGAAGGTGCTCTGCACACATGTCAATGCACTGCGTGGGAGCTCCACTCTCTGGACTACCACGAATGTCAAACTGACATGAGTGGACCCGTGAGTTAAGCGAACAGACGTACATACTAAGGGGAGTACACGACTATACATCTACAGCCCTACACCCCCGGTTCCGTTTAACCCTCTTGAATCGGTGACGAAGATGAATTGTTTTCATGCATGCCGTGAAAAATCGTAGTTCACAGATCCACGCCAGTCGGATACCTTACATGTATGAAAAGAACTCTTAGAAATAGTTTTGTTTAGTCATGCCTGTGAATGAAATTGCTCCCCGTTCAATAGGCGGTTCAAATTTTATTCATGACTCGTTTTAGTCAATGGTGTTTGACTATAGCGGGAGGGGGGAGGGGTGTCGATTATTTTTTATTGGTTTTAATGGATGAAATGCAAAATTGACAACAGCTGATTAATTCCATTGGTTGAAGCGGCATCACGTGACATATTTGAAGTCGTTCGAGTCTTCCCTTTTCCAGACCGAAAGACTCCGAGCCATATCCCTACCGTTTAAACCAATGGGATTTATCGATTCCCAATACTCGTCTCGTCCAAAAGAGCAGAACCAGTAGGCTGATTGTAAGTTTTGCACTAGCAAATAAAGCAGGAAATAGAACTTTTAGTGGTTTAGTTACATCTTATTACTTTATCAGAGCTGTTTAAGGAAGGGTTTATACTTTAGGCAGTAGTACTTCCACCCTTAAGCAATGTATATGTTTTAGTTGTTTTAAAACCCCTTAATTTTTGTATGACATGTATGCTGTCTGGAATCGTCCGTAAATACCTATCTTAGAATCAAACGATCGTCTTTTACTGTCATAATGGATAGAGCTTTGATTTCGATGACTAACAAAAAGAAAATTATGCAATCCGAGTTTTAAAGAGAGAGACCAATAAATGGTTGGTAAATGGAAATACAATTCATGATAAAAAGACAATGAAAGAAAGAATTGACTTTTGAACGAAGATATTAAGTATGATTCGGAAAAAAGAGCACCCACCCGACCCACCCGACCCACCCGACCCACCGCGACCGCGCCGCACTATGGATCCAAATCGAGTCCTAGGTGGTCAAAAATAAAAAGACATGAAATATCACAGGAATCAAGGTTTCATCTAATAATTTTCTCCGATGGATATATGACAATCCAGGGGTAAATACCTTACTAAATAAACCACCTAAAATCATCTGTAGTAGCTAGAATAGTTTTTTTTCGACTTTGAACCGATCGATTTTTGACCGCCTAGGATTTGATTTAGGACCATAGAGCGCCGCTAAGAAATAAGGAGGAGGAAATAAGAGCAAATGTTTCAAGGAAGTTTAGGAGGGAAGGAAAGATGTGGGGGGAAGAAAATCAAAAAGAAAATATGAAGTTGAGAAGTTAAGAGTGAAGAATTAGGGCAAAATCAGAAACAGAAGCGAAACCGTGCTCTGTACGGTGCAACAGAGACGAACAAGGAGGAGCGAATTTTTCTCGAGGACTCATCAAACACTCAACCCATTATGGTTGACCCATATGGATGTTGTTCCTGATGATGACAGGGCGAATGTCGTCGTCGTTTCCACTAACTCCGTGCATTCTGATGGCTCCAACTTCAAGGTATTCAACCCCTGAACTCTATACATTCTCGAAATTAACCCCCCCCCCCCCCCCCTGAATCATGACATGAGTCACTTCAGAGAAAAAAATATCTTGTCCTCTCGTTTTTGTTGAATGAATAAGTATACTCGTATATACAGTGGTGGGCAAAAGTAACGCACAACTTCCTCTAATTTTTTTCCCATAGGGGCAGTTGCAAGGGTCGGGAATTTTGTGTTTTTTTGTAAAGAAAATAATAGTACTTAATGAGTTGAGATCAAAATTGCCTTTGGTTTTTTTATAAGTGTCCTGGTTTTAGTGGAACACACATGTAAAGTTGAAAAAAAAAACCGTGTGTATACAATGACGTCACCACGCAAAATTCCCATTTAAAACAATATGTATTTTGGGCCAAAATCTCATCTTCGGAACAATGGGACTAAATTAGGAATAACCAAGGGCATCTTTGTTCTCAGCTCATCAAATACGTTCGTTTTCTTCATAAAAAACACAACATTTCGGACCTTGCAACTGCTCCATTGATATTTTGCGAAGCGGTCTTCGCCATGCTTTTTCACTTCGAGGAGCTACTCTTTTGGGGCTATTTTCGATGAACCCCCAACCCCAGGAGTAGGGAGGGGGCAGGGGTCAACTCCCTTTTTTCTTATGGCACCTCCTATCTTGTGATTCATCGTTTGATAGGACATAGCAAATGACATAACGAAAGCACTAAAGTCTTTCGATCGATACGGAGTTTTAAAATTGGATACCGTCAGCTATAAGTTTACAAGTAGTTAACTATTCGTGCGTGACTGTACCGTTGTAGTCTACCCTAAAAAATGAAGGCGCATCTATGAAAGAAAGACAGTTTCCATCGCGTTGCAGTTGGTCGTTGAATTGGATCGGATAGCATTACTTTGTCATTTGCGGAAAGTAGTGAACTATTCGTCCGTAACTGTACCGTTTTAGTCTACCCTAAAAAATGAAGGCGCATCTATGAAAGAAAGACACATTTTCCATCGCGTTGCAGTTGGTCGTTGAATTGGATCGGATAGCATTACTTTGTCATTTGCGGAAAGTAGTTAACTATTCGTACGTAACTGTACCGTTTTAGTCTACCCACAAAATTGAAGGCGCACGCATGAAAGAAAGGCACGGTTTCACGATCGAATTGCGGGATCCTCAGGAAGGATTATTTAAATCTGACATCTTTTTATAATTAATTGTCTTTCTCATTTATTTACATTTCCCTTCCTCCCTTTTTTTCTTTTTCATTCCTCTCTCGGCCCGGCTGACTCAAATTGGGCCGTAGCGTAGCCCACCGGGAAATTTCCCGGTTTCGCGGTGGGCCAGTCCGCCTCTGACTACATCGGTGATGATAAGAGTGAACATAAGAGATTCCTCAAATAACCGCTTTTATTACTGTCCCCTTATCATACGCATCTATATTCTCAGGAAGACCTTTCAAGTTGGAATACACAAATACGCGCTTTAAATAAAATTGTCCTAGCCTCTCCATGACTGCCTAAGATCTTAATAAGACTCTTGACGGCCTCAACTCAATCAACGAGATGAAATTCATGACGACCCCTGGCGCTCGAACGGAATTCAACGAAACTTTATTCCTGCAGGTAAAAGAGACTACAGGGCTCTCTAAGGCCCCCTGACATTTCCATACAGATTTTCATCGAACGCAAAAGAGGGGTGGGAAAATAATTGGCCAACAAACCGGAGAGGGGGAAAATAACTGGAGAGATATTCTGGTTAATGGGTTATGTCATAAGAGAGAGTTAATGAGTGGGATATCTGTTGGTCGCCGCGGACCGAGGGGCGGAGGAACAAGCAGTGGGGTGGGGGGCATTGGTTAGGCGAAGGGGAAACAGCCAATTCATTTATAGAAACCGCCCTCTTCACGTCTTCGCCACAGAGTGAGTAAGTGAGAGAGAGAGAGAGAGAGTGAGAGAGAGAGAAAGAGGGAGAGAGAAAGAGAGATACGGAGACTTCTTTACTCTTGCTTGTCCCCTCTAGGGCACCCACAAAAATACAGAGCTTAGTCAAACATATGTTGCGGCTTTTATCATTTCTCTCTTTTCTTTCCTCCGTCGCTCTCTTTTATTTTTCGCTTCTTTCGCTTCGCCCTCCGCGTTCCATTTTATTTGTTCATTTACATTTTTTTTTAACTTCTTCTTCTCCTTCTTGCTCTCTCTCTTTCTTTAATTTTCATTTTCACGTTCGCTCTCTCACGCGGCTTGTGATTTGTGTTTTAGTCGCCGATCGTATCACGTGATGACCGGTGCGCTGCAACGCTCTACTCCTCGTGGTGTGTATACATATTAAGTGTGTTTCGTGTATTTAAAGTGTTGTGCTGTGGTGGTTCGGGAGAGTGCGGTTTTGTTTTTGTTTTGTGTTGCTGCTGATGACTTGCACCACACATCGATGCGCGGCATGCATGGTGTATATGCCGCTCGTCAGCCGTTCGTCGCTTGAGTGCGTCTCTCTTTCTCTCTTCTCTCTCTCTCTCTCTCTCTCTCTCTCTCTCTCTCTCTCTCTCTCTCTCTCTCTCTCTCTCTCTCTCACTCTCTCCTCACTCTTTCACTATACCAATTGTTCGCCGATGTTTGTTGTCACACAATGACAGGTGAAATACCGCATTAAACGCATAATAAGCTCGTTAATAAAGTGATCGCGAGTGCCCCCCTCCCCCCCTCCCACAAACCCCGCAACACCACCGCCACTACTTACTAAGCCCTCTCCCATTTCCTCTTGATTATTAGGTATCCTCATTTCTGTCCATTTTCACACTTCACCGTGTATAATTTACATTTTCGCAACTGCACCAGGGACGTTGGAGGCCAATTTTTTTTTTGCAGTGGAATGTCTATGTAACAAAATGAAAGGAATGCTGCGGAAACATTCTTGAATACTTTCTGTCGAAAATTTTTCCCCTTTCCGATAAAATTTGGTAATTTATTTGTCTCTTCAAGTTGGGTTCTTTCACTTGAACTCATTAAATGCATCGTTTGAGACGGACAAATCGAATCACTCCACGAATGCATATGATTAAAGCTGAAGTTGTTAGGAATTGTAACTCTTACAATTGAAACGGAAGACCATCAATTTTAAGAGTAACATATTCACGCCTTATCACGAATTTAAACCAGAATTTAAACCTGTATTATAATTGGCAAATATTAGGGAAAAGAATCAAATATTGAAAGAAGATTTCATCACTAATAATATTAGAAAAGTATTTTTAATGCACCCAATTTTATTTTTAGGATATGATTAAAAAACGTTTCACGAATTCAAAGACATTTTAATAAAATGGTTCATCGCATGACTAACCTGAATAAACACACTCATCAGAGTAATTAAGTAAAGAAAATGAAATTTACGAAATCTATAAGCTGCCAACATAATTATCAGTGATATTTGTGAGGTTTATATGACATATTTAGTACCTATAGCACCCATAAGTTAATGGACTCAAAAGTAAAATCTGTTGATAGTGGGACTGGGGTCCCGGGTCATAGTGATTTTAATAATCTGTCTAATGACGGAAATATTGTGATGTTATTTCTCAAAGCTTCCAAACTGCACTCCTAAACTCTTAAGGAACAAAAGGAAATTTATCGTTGATGCGTCAACTTTGGATACAGCTTTCAACTCTGCATTTATTCACCAATCACCAAAGATACAATTTATGCTGTAAATTCAAAACGACCAAATTAGCTACCCCCGGATAAAAATGACAGGGATAATTTTAAGTGAATCGCATTACTTTATAGTAAGTTTTAGGATCTAAATTTGACTATATTCTCAAGGCTTGTATGATTTTACTAAAGCTTTTAATACTTGTCAGAGCTTTCCAGGGCTAATTTGGACTCACCCCAGAGGTTGCAATCCTGGATGTTTTGATTCGGACCGTTTCACAAGAAAAGTGCCTATTCATAAGTAATTTTTTAAAATTAAAAAATAAAAAATAATAACAATAATAATAAAATGGGGTTCGTAAGTTGCGTTTTGATAAATTTTAATGACATTTTTAATTTTTTTCTGACAGTTCTTGTTTTTTAAAGCATTTTAGACTTCATTAGTTGTTTAAATTTTTACCTCTTTAGAGTGGGTTATACATTTTTGAAAATGAGTCGAAATCGAACTTTGGCCTTTGATTTGTAGACCACGAAAGCCTCTATCGATTCTTTGCGTAATTGTTTTGAGTTCGGGAATGGAGTTGGAAAATGTTGAGTGTGCACGTACCGTTAATCTCTGCATCATTTTCAGTAGCGAGGCGTGACATTTGGCAACGATGTACTTTTTCCATTTAAACTCACTGAAAGAATCGAATGCTTCTCGGTCATCGGCGATGACCAGATGTTTCGACTTTTCTAATGTGTTTAAAGGGGCGAAAGGGAACGTTGTCAATCGTCACGCTTCGCCTCTGGTCATTTTATGTAGCAGACTCAATGCTTAAAATCAATGTAACAAAATCTCACAGCCGATCAATTATAAATACACATGACGAAATTACTTATCATGTTCGCAGGGCATAAGTCCCCTTCAATGTCTTTAGACGTTTCCATTTCACATTTAAAGATAGAGGAGAAAGTGAATACGTTTAGGGAATGAGATGGAGGGATAATGGGAAAGACCGTGATGCGATGCGCAAAATAAAAGCGTGCTTTCGTTGGAGGATAATTTTGAAAAATGAATTTTGCAAAGAGGCACAGATGAAGCAACAGCTGTACGAGTGCCGAGCGCAGGGTTGCCACGCCAGTGGCGGCTCGTGCAGTTTGGCAAGAATGTTTTCCTCCAATTGGTTCTACGTAAAACAATCGATTCGATAGTGAAGCAGCGCTTCACCAGCATTCGATTCTTTTACATTGAGTCAAATGGAGGAAAAACATGTTTGTCTTTCAAGATTCACCATACTATGCCACGCACTATACACAGAAACCCCTTCAAAGTTCGACGCCCCCTCCCCTCCTCCCGCCCAATCAATAATGGCTACAATCAGAAAATCTCATTTGAAGAATCCCGGGGGAATAATGGAGGTAGGAAGAAAAGCCTAAACTGAAACTGTCCTCAAATTAACATAGTCCTGTTATTAAAAAAATCCAAAGAAAAAAAAATGCCCTTTTCCTAACCTTTTTTTTATTTGGCATTCTTAAAAATCCGACTCGCCTAATTAATCTGTAGACATTTTTAGTTTGGACATTTATTTTTTGATCATTTCCCTCGAAGCACCAGAATAGCAACCGCGAATCTCAAACAGTGGAATGAAAGTTTTCATGGTCATGTATCTAACAAAAATGCGAAGAAGAGGACCACACCGTGAACGGAGATACTTTTCGGCATTGGAGTATCCAAGAATTTTGCAATTGCTTTTAGATCTCCCCTCCTTTTTGAAGGCATATTGTGTAAGTGGAGGATACAAATAGCTAGGGCTTGGAAACCACTTGATGACGTCCTTCTTTTATCAATCTCTCACGAGTGTGTTTAAGTGGGAGGAAGAGAGAGTTCAAATTCCTGGATTCGCCTCTAAATTTTCAGGTGGATAAGATCTTATACATACATTGGTTATTGGTTTTTACAAAATGACCCATTTCGTGTTATTGGCTTTTATTTTTAAATTGAATTTCCTCATTCCCTTCATGCGCAGCTTAAAATTGAAAATGAGTGTTTGTGACTTCAATCGTCCTCACCCCGGACTTTTCACCCCAATAAACAACAGCACGGAGAAAAAAGTCTTTGTTGGAGTAACGAAACGTATCATGAAATATGCACAGAAAAAACGGAAAAAACACTTTGGTAGCGCTTACAAAACCTTTGGTAGAAAAAGACTCAGCAAAAGACTTTCGTTGGGCCAACCAAATTTCTTATTCACCCAGCAAAATCTCTTTAGTTAAGCGTAAAGAACCTTTGGTTGGCTCAGCTAAAGTCTTCTGGGTCATTTTTCTACCAAAGGTTTTGTCAGCGCTACCAAAGTGTTTTTTTCTGTTTTTTTCTGTGTGGGCTAACAAAAAATCGTTTGTAAAATTATCAGAATTAGCTCTGGCTCAATGCTTTAATTTACACTCGTGCAGTTGTAAAGAGAAAACCAATAAAAATTTTAGTAATTTCTCAAAGAAATTTTAGTCCATAGTTCGAGAGAAGTTTTTACGCAATGAGCTCCGCATCGTTCTGCAGTTGGCAGAATTTCTCATGCAACTTGCAGATCAAATCGATGATTCTGCCATTCGAGAATGAAAGATATTATTCATTGAAATGGGACACACATAACTTATAAGCTTTCGATTGTCGGCCATCAGTACACTTTGATGTAAACAAATCAATATTGGCGGCTCGTGAACAATCGTTAGCTGTTAATGTCCTGCTTAAACATTTGAAAAAATATCGATCTTTTTAGGGTACAATTGCGCCCGTCGACGATCGATTATTTTCCAGTGGTCATATGGAGGAAACATCGATATATTGCATTTTTCAAGCCACCATAGAAACAAACGGGAATTATCTTTCGATCCGACAACACTGGCTGTGTGCGACTGCGACCTCTCCGCTGTCCGCGAGCTGCGAATGTCACGGGTAGGGGGCGGAAGGGGGGGGGGGGTTAGAGGGGGGGACATCAGGGGAGGAGGGCAAGGACTTGAAATTCGGTTGCAGAAATGAGAGTCCTCCGCTCGAGTCCCGCACTTCAAGTCCCAGAAGAGGCTTGGAAATGAAGTCAAATTAATATTACTCTCTCCTCTATTTTACACTAATCTATTTATAACCTCAAACTTTGCAGTTTTACCATCCTAATATTATGATCTGTGGCACATTCTGGCATTCCTCTGCGCACAACGAGAGGCCAAGTTGAGTACATACTGATTTACCTACTCTCTAACTGCGTGGCTACAATTTGGCAACGTTGCATTTTCTCAATTTAAATTCAAGTTAAGCGTCATTCACTTCGATCTATTCCATGGGTTATTAATGGGCTAAATGTGACGTTGCCAAATTACACGCTGCGCAGTTAGAGAGTAATCAGTTTGTATTCAACTTGGCCTCTCGTTGTGCGCAGAAGAATGCCAGAATGTACCACATATATCATAATATTAGAAGTATGAAAGAAAACAAAATCTAGTCAATCAAAGAAACTGAAATCACATTTATTTACTAGCCTCTATCGTTTTGCTTTGTTTTAAAGCATTCTGCATTCACTCAGCTGTGAATATACCTAGAACTGCTTCCCGAAACATGATGATAACTTGCACTTTTTAGTCTTTTACTCAATCAGTTTCTCCATATCGTATTATTTTCTATTTTGCATCCGATTCTTGATAATTCTTTTACAAAGTTAGTACGCCCCCTGTATTCCCAGTTTTTTGTTCTTTTATTGTTATCAAAATTATATTTCCTTAAGATTTGAAAAAAATCAGTTTGTTCCATTTTTCACTGAGGAACCTTCACTGCAATGGGAGGTAATAAAACTCTAGTTTCTACCAACGTTTCTATTTTGAAGAGAGAAGGAACGATAAAAGAGAAAGAAAAAATATGTCAAACTCAAGAATCAAGAACTGTAGAGGGGAGGTAACCGCAATAGTAGGTATATAATTGGGAGTAAATGGAACACCGAGAGGTAGAATGAAATGTATGAATAGGAAGAGTATATAACTATTTTTTTCTTCTTTCAGTGATCAAGGTTGAATAATCTTCGGGCAACCCCATTCGAGCTCCCTTTGACCGTGATAAGTGAGCCCATAAATAGTTGAAAGCGTGATTATAATATATGAGCTTCCACCCCTGGATCCAAGAATTAAAGAGCGAAAGAAAAAGAAAAAAAAAGAAGAAGAAAAAACTACCGCGGTAATTTAAATTCATTCGGGCACGCGCGGTCTCATCTTTTGAAGATGGAATTCCTCAAGTGCTCCCCATAAATTAAAAAAAAGAGAAAAATGTCAGAGCCTCTCTTTTTAAAGTCAGCCGTATTTTTCCCTTCTTCCGATTGAGCTGATCCACCTCGTTGACCCTCATCAATTTTGATTCTAGAAAATCAACAAAGGTTCAAACAGTTCCAATTTAGAGAGCTATTGTCATCAAATATGTCTGTTGAGATAATAGGAAAATTATGATAAAAACATAATTTCATTTCTCAAAGAAATGACAATTCGCAAAAACTGCAAGCAAAACATATCCGAAAAAAACACTATATTTTTTCCCGTGGGAATAAGTTTGGTAATTTTAAATTTTAAAATTAAAACTTTTTTCTCTTTAGTTTTGTCATGGATCAGATTTTTCTTTTACAAGTAGTGTCGGCTCCGGGGGGGGGGGGAGCAGTGGCGGAGCCTGCCATTTGGCAACGTTGCAGTTCGTTTATTTAAACTAATGAAAAAGGTCGAACTATCGAGTGTTCGGTGAGCACCTTCATATTCGACCTTTTACATGGGTTTAAATGGACACAATGCAACGTTACCAAATTGCACGCTACGCCACTGGGGGGGGGGAGGAGGGGCTTCAAATGTGTGCTTTTTTCATCAGAAAACAGCCCAAAGTTGCCTCCTACGACGCTTCAAATTTGAAATTTCATAGTCGTACCACCTCTCCCCTCCCACATCTTAGAAATATCTCGATCCTCCTTTGCTTCCAAGTCTGACAAAAAATCAAGCCCATTTAAATCATAGTCGATGGCATTTAGCTTTGTTTTTGCCATCACGTGACTGTAGTTTCTATTTCTATCCTGTTCTACACACACCATGCGTTCAAATGAGTATAGCGAAAGAAAGACAATTGATTCCAAAATCCGCCATCCGCATACAGTGGCGTGAACTTGGGATGTTTATGGGAGAGAGAGGGGGGGCACGCTAAACATCCTCTGAGTAGATGTACTCTATTGACCCTATATTGCTGCTATAGCTCGTTTTCTCGTTCACTCGTAGGTTGTAAACAAAAAGGTAACCTCAAAATTGAAGGCCCTACTATAAGCCCAACTCCTGGCGGAATAAAAAGTTATCATTAATGCATGTTTAATTTGTTGATTGCTTTTTAATCTCTTTTAGAGAAAAATTGCATTATCAGAAAATAAATTTGCACATTTGCACATTTGATGACCAAAAAAAAAAAAAAAAAAAAAAAAACAATAAAAGAGAAAAAAAGGCGAGTGTTTTGTTCGGAACGCTTGTCAAAAGTCACCATCAAGTCATGCAAGTAGCTCATTTGTCACTCGTCATTCGCAATTGCAAATTGTTCTTAACCGTTAAATATTTCCGGGTGTTTGACAGGGTCTGCCAGTGCAATCATTATTAATTCAAGTGCCTCCGATGATTTTTAGAAATAAATGGAATTACCTAACTGGAACTTGTGACAGTTTTTTAGACTAGAACGCATCATTCCAGCAACTCGTTCAAATTCGTGCAACTATCTTCCTTTCCTGTTAAAAAAATCTGCAGTGGATTTCATCAATTTGATTTCGCGACCCGAATAACAATAAAGGCAATCAGTTCAAAGTTAGTGCAATTTTCTCATTCTGCGTTAGAGGACTTCGTCAGCGAATAAATAAAGATTCGAGGGTTTAAAACGCAGTATTGAAGGGGCCCGACTCAGAGAGAGATATGTCTGCGGGAAGTGTCTCGCCGGAGGGGGCGAGTCGTCGGTGACTGTTGAATGGTGAGCAGTTGTGACTTTTGTCCCGCGGTGGTAAACACCACCATCCTCCTCGCCGCGGACGTACATAACCGCACAAATCGAGCCGCGCGGAGCGGAGATTCGGAGTGTTAGTGCTAGTTACGCGAAGTGCGGTGGTTTCTTTCTTTTTTCGAGTGTTTCCCGCGCTTCACTTCATATTTCCACATTACGACTCTCATCAAATTCTGCATTGGCCGCACATAGTTAAGTGCCGTGTTACGTGGCCTTCGGCGACGGGTCTCGGGAATTGTTGACTGTTGAGAAAGTCCGGTGAAGTTTTAAACCGTTGAGACAACGGTGGATGATTTATCGATCCGCGGTAAACTGAGAGCGAGAGTCAGGAACGTATTCCTTATACACGCTCATCGGTGTACGAAGCCTTTAAAGCCTCGAGTGCTCACCTCAACCTGAAGCTCTTCTCTGCCGCGCCGGCCGCGTGTCGACCGTGCCGTGGTATCCCGGCCGGGGAAGACCAAATAGATGGTCGAAAAATGGAAACGAGGAAGCGCGGTGTGTGTAGTGCCAGTAGAGTGAGTGCGATACTTCTACCTCCGCGGGGGACCGCCCAGTGAGCAGTGAGCAGTGTGCGCAGCGGAGCCACCTGGTCCTGGGTCCCTCAAGGGATGACTAATATGTTTGCCCTCTGCCGCGGCCGCCACCAACGCCGACTACAACGCTTCTACCTTTACCAGCTTTACTTGTACGTAGTCGCCGCCGCCACCGCTGCCGTGGCCCTCATCTCCTCCTTGGCTCTCGCCGATGACGCGCTGGACTTCCAAAAAACAAGTGAGTATATACAATGTGCGTTTATGTGTGAGTGTGAGTGCATGCTATGCGCTTGTCCCGTGTGCCTTGTGTTCATGGTTGTAAACGTTGCCGCAGCTCTGTTGAGAAGAAAAACTTCTCTCGTTAGATTTCGAGCACAGAATATAGTTCAATGAGACAATGTATCCTACACATAGCCGTAGCTAGGATATTGTCTTTCTCTCTCTTAGCCCATTTAAACACATGTGTTAGAAAAGGACAGAGACAGGGGCTGAAGTCACGTAACAGCCCCTATATCTATCCTTTTCTAACACATGGGTTTAAATGGGCTAAGAGAGAGAAAGACAATATCCTGGCTACGGCTATGATCCTACAGACCTCGCATCAGTCAATCGAACGGTATTCAATTTTTTTTTTCCGGGGACTCAACAAAATAACAAAGGGAACGATTCTCAGCTGCATATGATCCCTACGTTAGATGGTGACCAACAACAAATATTTACTTCTCTTGCTTTGTTCTCGTTGGCCACTAACAACAGCATCTTTCCTTAGCATCCTCAACATCTAAGGTGGGGACCAGCGGCCGATCCTTGAAATTCACGACTTTTGGGTAGACTGGATAAGAATGGAAAACGGTGATTGGTGGAGACGAGTCATGTGGTTGCCAAGTCTAATAAAAATACGCAAATTTATCTAATTGGTTATCGGGCAGTCTTGGAGTACCCGATAACCAATTAGATAAAGTCCGTATTTTGATTAGACTTGGCAACCACGTGACTCGTCTCCACCGATCACCGTATTCCATTCTAATCCAGTCTACCCAAAAGTCGTGAATTTCAAGGATCGGCCCGCAGTTGGACGTCGTTTGGTTGCAACCCCGGAAAAAAAAAAAACAAAACAAAAAAAACAGTTGCCTCCCGATTTTAACTCGGCAAAAACAGATAGTACGAGATCTCTTTTGCACATACAGGGTGACTGTAAAAGAAGTAACCCATCCAGACATTATCAACATTAATGAAATACAATTTTCAAGGTAAAAAGGTGAGAATAAACGGATTGATATTTCTCTCGAGAACTTGAACTATAGTATGTAGAACTATACTTTGGCTTTTCTAGGCGTGAATTAAAAATTCAGGCCATCATATTAAAAATTCTAATTCTTTATGGGCCGCACTCCTTTGGTGAGTTGTTTTGTTCAAAGACACCCTGCTTATTGTTTTTGGTTAGAACTCATTGGTTTCATTGAATTGGCCAGATTTTAATTTTAATGTGACAAGCCTGATTCTAATGAGTCCCGACTTGAGAAATCTTGAGTGTAACCCCCGAATCTCCTGATGTATCTGAAAGGCACCCCAAATCTACGTCTTTGATGAAACCAATAAAACCATGAATCGACCCTTCTCAGCAAATATGACAACAATGTAAGAACTTCACCGTTAGTCTAGTCCATTGTTTAATTACTCGCGGGCCTATGTATATGTGTGTATGTCTATCGCTCTCTTCGTTAACTCGAGGCGGCCTCGACTCATGAATTTTCAAAAATTATTTTTCCCCTCCAAGCACTGCTGCCGCCACTACCGCCAGTCGACACGCTGCATTCAACCCTCCCGCGCGCCCAACGCGGTGTCCGCACCGTATCGACACGCTCATTTAACGGCGCGTCAAGGAGGACCAATAAATAATATATCATACACTGAACGGGAACACACGAAGTGCATTATCCCAACTGCTACAGAGTGAGAGAGAGAGCCCGTTAGTACCGTCGATTTCTTGCACTAAACTATCAGTTAAATCCTGAGAGATTCGGCAGCTGGAAACGTTTGGTAGTTAGACTAACAAGAGGAATTCTTTTGAGAAAATATGATTTGACCGAGGTTATTGACATGTGTTAGGGTGGAGGTTACTGGGAGCATACTGCATATTGGAAGCAGTGGCGTAGCGTGCAATTTGGCAACGTTGCAGTTTTGTCCCTTCAAACCTTTGAAATAGATCGTACTAGAGGTAGTTTCAGAAGTGTAGGTGGACCTAGACCGATAATCTTTGGAATTTGTCAACATTATTTCTGATATTACTCAATGAAAATGAAACTGAGTGTTCTCTTTTCAACAAGGAACACTTTAAACGCAAAAGAATAAAGTCAGATGCAAGTTCGGTTTTATTTTAAAGGAATTATATTTGAAAATTCGCCAAAGATTATGGGTTAGGGCCGCCTGTACTTCTGAAACGAGCTCTACTGGGTGCTCAGTGAACACCTTCGCATTCGACCTTTTACATGGGTTTTAATGGGCATAGTGCAACGTTGCCAAATTGCACTTTATACGCCACAGACCGAAAGATAGAAAGAAAAATGGTTCATACGAATGACACGTTCAATAAGGCCGAGCCCTGATATGAACAAGTGGCCCAACCAGGACATTTCCTATCCCTCTCATATCTCCTATGAAGGTATTTATAAGTTGAAAAATGATAGAAACAGAAATTTTATTCCCGCACGTCTGCCCTTGTTGATGCATGTTTTAATATGGAAAAGAGAGGGATGGAGAATGAATCTCTCGTTGCGCTGTTATTTGAACTTTTCCTTTCGATGCGTTTGTGATTCACTCTTTATCGGTCGTCTCAAAGTTAAAGGAGTAACGGAGATGAAACACACAATCAATCGATTATAGGATATTGTCAAAGCAAAATCTTTCTCAAAGTAATATTTTGAAATTGAAATTGTTGTATGGGAATCCGCTCTTTTTACCGGGGATGTAGAAAGACGTACATGTCAACCCGTTAGTTATATTATAACTATAATCTACTCCGTGTCTTTGAGAATAGTTCCCAATGTACTATTATGAGACCGCATAATCGTCAAAAACCCAATTTAAAAGAACCAAGGACCCCGCACGATCCTCATGAGAACAAATAGTTTTTGTGTATAGTACGCTCACTGCAGCTTTAGTGGCGGCTCGTTCTATTTGGCAACAATGTTTTTTTTTTGCCATTTGAATGTAACCTGTGCAAAAGTATCGATTTCGCAGAGCTTCGCAGCGAATCCCTTAAAGATCGATTATTTTTCTTAGGTTTAAATGGAGACAATCCGTTGTTCCCACATTGCGCTCACATTATAACGGCTGACTCCCGGCTTGCAGGAGTGTATGACTGTTCATTGGACTGGCGTAATGTTCTCTCCAATTTTTTTCTCCCTCTTCTTTTCTCATCAATTCTCTCACAATCAATCTCTCTGTAAGTTTCTGCGAAATTTTTCTTTGACGAGCGACAAAATCATAAGCATACCTCCCTCCACATCCTTTCCTCAAATACCTGCAGATCCGGCCTTGAAAATTCCTTAAAGAAAAAAAAAAAAAAAAACTGGCCGTACCACGCTGACGCAGTCATACCCTTGAATTCAAAAGGAGGGAGCTAACTTGGTAGTGTCCAAACGGCAGCCTCCTACACTTTAAACTCGCCGTACGAATGATTCTCCAAGATCTTTTGGAATGTCCGGTCCGGCCGCGAGCGAGGCACAAGGTCCACACGCCACGAGCCACAAAGCGGTGGATAGATGATGGTGGTGAAGGGAATACTGTGTAGGGGGGTGGGAGGGGGGGGTAGCTCACGCTCGCCTTTACGGCACCGCGTCGTTCGCGTCGCGTTTGTCCATTGGTGGGGGCGGACCAATTACGTTCGTCTGTCGCCGTCGTCTAAATTAAGAAATTGGGAGGTTTTTGAATGAAAAAGGAAGCATATTTAATTAATAGAGCCTACTGTAATAATGTCGTAGTGATGTGGCGGAGTCAGAGTTTTGGAAACGGTTAATTATCCTTGCAATTGATACCACTAATTGAGCAGCCCTCTGCCATATACTTTGGATCCACGGGGCGAAGCTCAGCTCATCTCGGCTCAACTCAAATTTTGTAAATGGACGGATCCTCAAAAACAGCGTTGCCGCACGCATCGAAAAGGAAAGAGCCGTCTCGGCGTAAAGTGGATTAACAACCTGATTTTTTTTTTTCTTCATATCTGTGTTTATCAACAAACCCTTAATTGACCAACCCCTATTCTCCCTCCCGAAACTCTGAAAAGTCGGATGACAAATGTCATAGCTAGGATGTTACGGGAGCAACATAATTTGTCAATCTAATTTAAATAACCCCGGAAAATGAAAACTACCCTCTACTGTGACCATATGGTCATGCTAGGAAGTTGTGAGTTAAGGGTTCATAAAACTCAGACATAAGTAGAGACGATGCACTGAACGGCTAACGGCTGCATCAGTTGAGACACATTGAATTCTCGTGGATCCAACAACTCAACCGTCAAATCAGCTCTCTGAGTTAGTCTGGTGTTGAAAATCGTGAGCATCCCCCCCCTCCCCCCACCCATCACCCATTCCCTTCCGCCTCCACCTACAGCTTGTTCCCATTTGTTTACCGTACGTTACCTTTCAATATAGGCTAAATCAGGGATGATTATTGTTGGGTTGTTGAATAAAAGAAATCAAAGTGTGCCTCAAATCTGCTCAATACATTTTTTCCAAATGCATACACTGTCTTTTTACCATTGATATTACCGTTCGGTTTTCTAATTTCAAGCGCACAGCTTCAAGTTTAGGCTAGCTTTAAGAATTTTCAGAGGTAGGGCATTAATCATACCCTGCTAAAAATGACCCGGCATAGAACAGGCTGACATCGGGCTGACATCACCCTGATCCGCCGGATCAGGCTGAGATCAGCCTGATCTAGCAGATCAGCCTGGTCTCCCGAACTGAGACCAGGCTGACCTCAGGGTGATCCAATAGATCACCCTGATCTATCACATCAGCCTGGTCTTGGTAAACTGAGATCGGGCTGACCTCAGACTGATCCAATAGATCACCCTGATCTATCACATCAGCCTGGTCTTATTAAAGTGAGATCAGCCCGAGGTCAGGCTGGTCCGCTACATCAGATGGTCCTTGGTCCTTTGTGACTGTCTGAACTTTTTCTATCTTGGCGAAAACAGAATTTCTCTTTTCGGAAGGGGGTGGGGGTGTTCCCTAGAAATTAAAAAAATATTTCAGTGTACCAACGTCTCGGGGTCCGCAAAGGAACTGGGCCGCAGGGTTAAGTATAAACTTAACGGTCACCAAATTATCCCTGGTAAAAATGTTAGCACCATAACACCCTGAGCACCATGGAAATCATGGTGCCATGTCGCTGGCACCATGACTGACGGTGCTCGGCTCCATCATGCTCATGGTGCTGGTGGTGATATGTTGCTGGTACTATGACTGATGGTGCTGGAGAAAGTGTTTAACAAAATCAATTACATAACCTCCAGGCACCACAAAAGGTCAAGAAGCCATTACATAACTTCCAGGGGCTGGATAAGTGTAATAGAATCAAAAACCTAACCTCCAGGCGCCAAAAAAGCTCAAGAATCCATTACATAACTTCCAGGGGCTTCAGAAGTGTAAAGGATATTTACATAACCTCCAGGCGTTAAATATGCTCAAGACTTCATTACATAACTTCCAGGGGCTGGAGAAGTGTAATGAAATCAATTACATAACTTCCAGGGCCTGGAGAAGTGTAATGAAATCAATTACATAACCTCCATGCGCCACAAAAGCTCAAGAATCCATTACATAACTTCCAGGGGCTGGAGAAGTGTAAAAGAGACCATTACATAACGTCCAGGCGCTAAATAAGCTCAAGAATCCATTACACATTTTCCAGAGTTCCAGTTCAAAATGAAGTAAAATCAGCGTGTGCTAGCAAATACCTATCGATCACTTTGAAAAATATGCTTTCACCTGACTTGCTTGATATCACGGCACTCAAACTCATCAGCATTGACCTGACATATTCTAGATAATAATGGAGAATCCATACTAGAACATAAACCGATCTATTTAAAACACTCTTTCACACTCTAGGAAATTAATCGTCTGTCTTAATTCAAGTAAACGATTGTAACGTGCGTTATAAAACTTAAAAAGCGCCGGAAATGACGCAACGCAGCGCAAACTGACTGTTAAATAAGTCAGCAGACTGTCACGAAGTCACTTAAGAAGCTTAATTTCGCGTACCATCCTGTATCGGCCCAGTGGCGCTGTCGGCTAAGTCGCTCTCTAGGACCACCATCCGGGATGCACGGGTTCGATTCCGAGCTGAATCGCTAACTTTTGCATATGATCTCAGGCTGATGTCAGCCTGATGTTGATAGCTTTAGTTCAGGCTGAGGTCAGGCTGAGATCGTTTAAATTACCAGTTTAAACTGAGCACAGCCTGATGTCAGCCTGTTCTATGCCGGGTCATTTTTAGCAGGGTAATGTTCTGAACAAATGTTCTAGGCATTTTTTTTAGGCAAACTGCGCGGGTATCATTTTTACCAATAGTGCAACTACCTTGCTAGAGAATTTGTTTGAAGGATTTATGGCTCAAAATTATCCTGAGTCAATGTTTTGGTTGGGGTGGGGGTGGGGGGGATGAAAATGGCCAAGAAATTGATTTTTTTCTGCGAAAGATCAGTTAGGTGTCGGGATGTTGGGGAACTAACTCTCTCTTCTACACAGTTTTGCTTTTTCCGCACAATCTGGTTCATTATTACGGAAGCGTAGAACAATCATCACTTCGCTCATTTAAATCAATGTGAAATCAGGAAGATTATTTGCACAGTCCGGCAACCATGATCATCGCGGAAGCGTTACCAAACTGTGCAGAAAAATCTTCACTTTCCCTGCATTTAAATCAGTGACTAAATTGTGGATTTATATTTTCCGCACAATCCGGCAACCGTGATTGTTGGAAACCCCTCAATGACAGCCGCGATTGCTTGTCATTGCGTCATCCACCGCGTGTGAGCGTGAGTGACGCGCGCTCGTCTTCGGTGCGTGGAAAACGCGCGAAGAGTGGAGCAAATAGTTGGAAACACAGTTTGCCAGTAATTTAAAAGCATTCAATAAAGAGCGCGTTCTCCAGCCGTGAGCGGAGGAGAAGAGGGAGGACGGGAAAGGCAACGGGGGGGGGGTGAGGAGAGGGGTAGGGTAGGTAGGGGGGAGGGGGAAGAAAGGGTTGTAGAATGTTGGGAATTGCACCATGCCACTGATAGATGCGATTCTGATAGCTCCCGTTGCTTCTCCCTTGCGCCTCTCCGCTTTTAAGTAATACCAAACGGAGTTAATTTTGGACCATTCAGACCAATTAAACACTCCAGTGCTTAAAGGGTTTTAAGAGCATTATCGGAGTCAATTCACTTTGCTCGTTCGGATGTCTTGTCTGGCGCAGCGTGGAGATATGGGAAAAGTCTCAAGGGACGTGCACGCCGCACTCCATTCACCATTGACAGAGAGCGCAGAGCTTCTGTGGATGCTATGGATGAGGCAGGGGTAACGAAAGGGAGGGAGGGGGGACCTGCAGTCGTGCAGACATCAGAGAGCTAGAGAGAGTACCAAGGGCCCTGTCGTTGCGTTGGGACGAATCGAAATTCAAATCCTTTCAATGAACAGTAGAATTTGTACGAATTAAGCTGACATTTTTTGATTTTGTTAAAACTTCTCTGAAGGGGTGAGTTGGAATATTTGTCGTCCTTCGAGGTTGAAATCATCTGGACGGTTTTATGCAAAAAAAAAAGAGTCAACTTATAGACATCGAGAAAATATTGCCGGTTTCTGTTTAGCGGCGAGAACTCCATTCAAGTTTATTATCCATCCCAAATTCCGGTTAAAGATAGAGGAAACTCTGGTTACACTTACAGCTAAATTCAGTGATATACAACTATCTAAATATACATCCTGAACAGCAGTGCGTTCTCTTCCGCAAAATTCACCTAATTAGCAACTGGTTAAAAGCAAAGAGATGTATGCTCACAACCCGGTTTTATGATGGTTAGTTTAGCGGACGGGAATGAGTCTTATATAGGTTAACGGTGAAGTGTTTTCCCCATCTTTTGGCGGAGACAGCTAGGAGACTGTTCTCATAAAATATATATCTTCTTAGCTCCGTACGTTTATATGAACAGAGAAAATCAACTGATTATTCATCAGTGGCGTAGCGTGCAATTTGGCAACGTTGCAGTTTGTCCATTTAAACCCTTGAAAAAGATCGAATTATTGGGTGTTCGGTGAACACCTTCACATTCGACCTTTTACGTGGGTTTAAATGGACACGATGCAACGTTGCCAAAATGCACGCTACGCCACTGTTATTCATCATACTACTTGTATGTAATGTATGTGCTATAATTGCCTTGTGGCTTCAAGTACCCAATTAAATAAATAAATACTCACCGAAGAGGCTGCGTCTGGCTTTAAACCTTTTCGAAGAAAAATCATTTTGAATGTGTATACCCTCACTGAGCCAGAACTTTTTGTCAACTTTAGGGTTTCACCATTGGATTCTCCAATTTGAGTTTCATTTTTTTTTTGTTTTTTGTTTGTTTGTTTTTTTTTTGTTTTTTGTTTTTTTTTAACTCCCGAGCGATTTTGTCTATGATTTGATTCAACAGGTTAAATTACCACTTTAGGTACTAAATTCTTATTACCCCCCTCTTCCCCCACCCTGTAAAACCCCTAGGGATGTACCGTAAAAAGATTAATGCGTGTTTTGTCCGCTGCGCTCCTTCTTTTTATGGTTGCAAATGTAGCTTTGAAATGAAGACATGCGTCTCAAGCTGATAGCTGGACTGCACGTTGAGAGGAACATGGCTTACAAAAAAGCAGAACTGCCGTTTAGCGTATAATTACACGCATTTCCCTCATTTGACTCCATGTAATTTGTTTGAATTTCCTTTCAAATTCGGCAACACTGTAGAAAAGAGACCATATTCCTCTCGGTCAGAAACTGCGTCCAGACATAATGAAATGTTCTTGGAACCTGAAGAGAAGTTTATGGGTGTGTATTTGCCGGAGGATTTGTAATTATAAGTTCACTTTTGTATAGGAGGTTTCGATCCCGCCTAGATCATTTCGCCACGAACGCAGACTAAGGATTAAGACGAAAAATTAAAAACAAATTAAGAGTCGGTATACTGACAGTTAAAAATTTCGATTGAAAATGTTTGTCTCTCGAGTTTATGCATGTCATTGTGCTTCAGTGCGATGCATAAATGCCGCGAGTGGGTGGCGAGAGAGGGCATGCGGCATCCCCTGGATTTTGGACAAAACTGATATGCTTCGTCAAGTTCGTAGTAAATAAACTGAAAACGTGCCAAAATGGGATATAAAAGCAAGGGTTGCCTCTCCCAGAAAGGTCGGACGATGTCGATAAATATTTCTTATACCACCCAAGTTATTATAGCTGGGTGGCACCAATCGGAACTACTCTTATATTGAATCTAAAGAGCATGATTGACGGCGTTTTGGGATCAAAGATGTGAGAGGGGGGAGTTAAAAGTGATGATGATGGTGATGATTTTGTTGTTTTTTTTTTTTTTTTTTTTTTTTAATCTGTCGATGATTGAACGCTTAAAACTTATGTTAACTTGTAAATGCACGTTTAAAATTGGTGTTCGATTGAAGTTTGCTATCATAAGTGTAGTAATTTTTCGCTAAACAGAAAAAAAATCAAGCCACTTTCTCTGATTATTGAGGGGATTCTGGCTTTCCAACGAACGCCGCTAGCTTATACAATATACGTGGTAAAGTTAACGCCAATTGATGTCTCGTGGTAATGGAGATTTAACTCAAATTTTGACACCCTGTCGACTGGGACCTTTTGTCGAGAGGCATCACTCTCTCTCTCTCTCTCTCTCTCTCCCCTCACTCTCTCTCTCCCACTCCCTTTCCCTCTCTATGCCTCTCTCTCTCTCTCTCACACTCTTTCTCTTTTTCTCTCCCTCATCCACCGCATCCTCAAATGATCGTTGTAAATAGTGAACTCGTTACATCGTTGCAATCTGGCTTGATAAACATATTCCTGGCTAAAGATAAAAAGAAACGAAGAAAAAGTTAAAATACGAACAATACCAAAGAAAGCGCGGTGTGGCTCATTCAAAAACTCACCCCCGACCTCCAACTGTTCTTTCTTCGAATCAATTTTACGAGCGAAACGATTTAACAGCATCAGTAGGATAATTTCAAGGTTTTCAACACAGTTCTAGAGCTGTGGAGGAGCTCAAGAGATACTAAGCAGCTGTGTATTTCAGCTGTTCCCGAATTTTAGAAAAAGCCGGTGGCGGCCCGTGCATTCTGGCAACGTTGCATCAGGTATTTTCATTTTAACCCTTGCAAAATATCGATTTGTCAGGTAGCGCATATGATTGTACTCTCCCAATATTTCGATTTTTTTCATTTCTTTAGATGGATTTAATGCAACATTGCCAGACTGCACACACCGCCACTGGAATTATCAGACTTAAATCTATGGACAGAGAAAATAGGCAGGAATACTAGCCGTTCCTGCGTCCCACTTCATGTTACAAATATTTCCGTGTCTTGAAAATCATCCTGTTTCTACACTGCAACTTGAAATCTCTCGACTTCGCGTAGAGTATAATTTCTAGGCCACTTGTGACACACTTTGCGAACAGACCAAAGACAATGATGTACTGAGAAAAAAACAGAAAAACTCTTTGATAGCGCTGAAAAACCTTTGGTAGAAAAATGACCCGGCAAAAGAATTTAGAAGAGCTATAACCAAAGGTTTTGTACGCCTAATTAAAGTGATTTTGCTGGGTGAACTAAAGATTTGGTTGGCTCAACTAAAGGATTTTGCTATGTCATTGTTCTACCAAAAAATGTGTCAGTGCTACCGAATTGTTTTTTTGTCTGTTTTTTCTGTGTAGAGCTAAAACTAACTGAGAAGGTATAGCTATGAAACGGAATCAATGTACAGATGTCAGATAATGATAAAATAAAATAAAAAGTTCCCTCTCCATCCATACTATAGTGCAGGCTCTTGTAAGGGTGCTCAATGCACATGCACTGGCTTTTTCGCATATTTTAGTTTTTCTTATAAAATCAAATGATTTATTTTCGGTCTAGGAGTTCCGAGCGGATTTATTTTATTTCCAATGTGGGTGTATTTACTCGCGACTGCTTATGAACTCATGGGCGTACCCTGCAATGTGGCAACCATGAATTCATCCCATTTGAACGTTTGAGAAACAATCGATTCTTGAGGGGGCCATGGCCCAGGGCCCTGTTCCTAATCGATTGTTTCTCATGCTTTCAAATGGGATAATACACAGTTGCCAGATTGCTGGATCCACCGTTGTATGAACTACGAATGCATCAGTGTCTCTTTCACTTTAATCTGTGGGAAAAATCTATCTGAACTGAGTTCAATTCAACCTCAAAATGATCGATACTTTCGCATAGGTTTAAATATGGGGGGCGGGGGGGGGGGGTGGGGGGTGATAACCAACTGTTCTTGAGCTGCCACTGGGATAAAAGAAAAGAGAAAAAGTTTGCCTCGCAGTCGCTGTGTAGGTGTACGAGCTGTTGAAGCATATTCCACTCGAATGCTCAAATTATACATCGGTTCAAATCCTTACACACGAGAGCAAACGAAGTCAAAACAAAAGTTTAAACTCATAACGCGCTCGGATGCGTATGATTTTGAACCCTGATAGAAGGAATTATTGTTGTCTCAAAGTTATGCGCGCTGACAAGTGCTACGAAGGAGAGGGGGAGGGTTTCTGGAGGAAGAAAGGGAATCAATGCTATGAGGTCTGAACTTGATCCCGAATACGTAGCGTAGATAGCCCTCGTGGAGTTTATTATGTGTATTGGGAGTCCGCCGATATATTTATGAAGATCGACATTCCTCAATAAAACTGAATTCAGCTTCCTGGGAGCCCTCCCCCGTGTCTCACCCCCAACTGATTTATGACCTATTTTACTCTCGCGCACATTCTTCCGCCAAAGGGCGCGCTGTGTTGTCGCATTGAACACTCGAATATCCTGAAAGTGTATCGCGGTTGTAGAGATTTGAGATCAATGTGGCAGTTGCAAGGGTCTGAAAAGTTGTGTTTTTTATAAAGAAAATGAAAGAACTTGAGCTAGAAGAAAGATGCCTTTGGTTTCCAATTAAGTCCCATTGTTCCGGAGATGGGATTTTGGCCCAAAATACATTGTTTTAAATGGGAATTCCGCGTAGTGACGTCACTACGCCCACGATTTTTTACAAATTTACATGTGTGTATTTCCAAACCCGGGACACTTAGGAAATAACCAAAGGCACCATTGTTCTCAGCTCATCAAGAAAACTATCATTTTTTTGTTTTGTTTTTTTTTTTTGTTTTATAAAAAAACACAACGTTTCAGACCCTTGCAACTGCCCCATTGTTAGTGAGTCTGTTGCTAACTTCAGTCGCAACCTTGAAGAGGTTAGTAGCATGACATTACTTGAAAATAACATTGGGATCATCCAAAATGCAAACTCAATGTTATAATTTCAAGTGATTTTAATTAGCTACTCTTTATATTGAGTTAAGTAGCAAAACTTTGCGGCAGACTCAGCCGTACTTATTTTTTGACGCCACCATTGAAATTTGATTTAACCAGCAATAAACATTTGAGGTGAGAAGGGTCCCTCAATTAATTTGAATTCCCATTTGGTTTAATTTACTATAAAACTATGAATATCAGAAGACACTCGGTGTCAAACTGAAAACAATTAAAGCGAAAAAGCTCAAGACTTTCAGAGTATACATATACTATACAAGTCTTTAAGAGCTTCAAAATCATTTTCTACTCGAGCACCTCAAAAAGTAGCCAAGTAATATTTTTTTACCCACGGGAGACTCTAAAATCCTCAATATTTGGGAAATGTACCTAACACATTAGTGTGGTGTTGTTCATGCAAAGTTTTATCTCATAAAATGGTAACAGAAACCGAATTTTTTTTTCTCCCTGTGGATTTGTCTCCAAATTTGGCATCATAGATTCGTTCGCTTGCGCGGCCATCCCATTTTTCCGCCCCTTAATTATCATCGCTCTTTCTCTTTGACCCCCCCCCCCCCCCCGGGGGGGTCGATGCCGCTATACGCTGCACTGTGCTGCGCGTGTAAATGTAAATCTTCCCATTCTGTAAACATTTCCAGGCATGAATCCTTTTGAAGAGAGGAAATCTCTCGTTCTTTTGTTTTCTCATAAAATGGGAGTGCCGCCATATGTTAGGACTCCTAACTTAATCAGCGACTTCAGACTCCGCGCTCAAAGAATTTTTCGGGTGGATTCTTACATTTGAGATGGAGTTTCTGAAATAATGCTTCAGTTCGCCGAATAAGCATTCATCGGGGGGGGGGGGGAGTCTGGATTTAAGTCCCGATCTTACTTTATCCACGTCGAAACAGCAAGATCGAGTTATATAGCCGCATATTCTCGAGCAATTCAGAACTCACCCTTCCTTAAATAACACCTCCGCACAAAGCTTATTTTATCTGGTTCTCGCGGTTCCGGTAATTTTTTCGTTATTTATTGTGACTCATTTATTCGCATATAATTGTTCGAAAGTATTCCACAGGGTATGAAAAGGGCGTTAACAAGCTGAATTTAAAGAGGGGGGCTGCGTTGACAGGGTGGACTAGGGGTGAGCGAAAAATACAATGAGAGGACAATCGGATGCTCGTAAAATCTGGAATCAAAGGAAGAGGAGGATGCTAACGGGAGGCAATAAAAAAGTCCAGGTGGAAAAGCAAGGCAAGACTCGGCAAACAGATAAACAGAGATCACGAATCACACGGCATGTGCGGCGGAACTCGGAAAGAGGCGTTATCGGTAGAATATTTCCTGTTTCGAGTCGTCGCGTGGCTTGCTTTTCGGTGACTTTATTATTTCATCTTCTCTCGTGATTTTGAAGTCAAGTTTGGCACTCGAATGACTTATCAAACTCTGAAAAAAAAAAAAAAAGATAACCAGAAGCATGCGAATATGTGAACCTATGTAAGGGATCAGAGCTGCCGTTTTGCGTATAATCAATGCTATTTTTCAATTCACCGATGATTCCACCGGTTGAGAAAAGATTACACAGTTCAGTTCAGTGCATGACTGTAATAAACTAAAATACTCGCATCTGTAATCTTTTCTCAACCGTTGGAGTCGTCGATGACTTTAAAAAACTTGCGGATATTTTAATTAATCAACGGAGTTTCCACCGATTAAGGAAAGATTACAGATCAGAGTATTTTCGTGTATTACAGTCATACACTGAACTGAACTGAGTAATCTTTTCTCAACCGGTGGAATCATCGGTGAATAGAAAAATAGCATTGATTATACGCAAAACGGCAGCCCTGTAAGGGATAGTAAAATTACCACAATTATTCTAGTGTTCATACCATAGTTTTTGAAACTTTTAAGGAAATTCTAGTGTCTGTACCATAGTTTTTGAAACTTTTTCAGTCGAACAGCCATTTTGTCAGTTTGTGATTTTGTAATTCTTTAAGGTGATCGTCGCAATTTGTCATGGATCTGACTGAAGAAACTCTCTATTCAATTGCTTATAGCAAAAGTTATCAAGAGCCCAATTATACTAAGATCGCGATTTGAACATACAAGAATGTAAACAAATAGCTACAGATCACCAGAGGCTTGCCTCACATAGAGTCCCTTGATGGAAATATTGTATAGGGAGTACCGACACGAGCTCAACGAGTTGTGATTGGTCGTTAGTTTTAGGCTCTCACGGAGTCGAGCAGGAGTCGACGACATTGAAGGCTCCACACGAAAAGAGTCGATTCGTAGAGGAACGTATGGGAACGGACCGGAATGGCGGCAAATCCGCCAGTCCACCACTGGTCCAATGTCGAACTTAACCTTCGAATGCGTTCACGCGGTCGACAAAATCGACTCCTGTCAAAATGCATAAAGTGTCGTGTCGGTACTCCCTATACAATATTTCCATCAAGGGACTCTAGCCTCACACGTACAGTCGGCTCCTTAAATTTTAGGAAGGTAGGCCACCTGCAATGCTTCAATCCATTGTATTAAGTATTGCAGGTTGCATACCTAAACCAAAATCTAAGAAGTCACACTGTCATTATTTAATTCGTTGACTGTACATATAGTAGAAGGAAGAAATCAATTTTAGTAATTTTGACTTCCCTACCCAGCCATTTTTAATGGTTTTGTTTTTCAACCAGAAAATAAAAGAAGGAAGAAGTACACGTGCCTTTCATAAAAAATGCTAGCTTATTTCTCGAGTCATACAAATAATGAAAAAAAACCTGACTGACTGATAGTACTGATACACAAAGTTTGTCCAAGAGGATTATGTTATTTTATCGATTCAATAATAATGTAAGCACTGTAAGCCTCAACCGCAAAAAGAATAAGCAGCGAAAACGGTAGAAAGCGAGAGTGGTGATGAGGAATCGTTGATCCTGGAAATGAAACTAATACTTAGCGACAGACGATGATTTTATCGTAAGGTTTCACTTGTCTGCAAAAAAAAAAAAAAAAAAAAAAAAAAAAAAAAAAAAAAAAAAAAAAAAAAAAAAAAAAAAAAAAAAAAAAATACGGGGGAAAAGCAAACGCATGGTGTAGAAAGGGGAATCAGAAAGAGTTACGTAAGCGTCACTTAACGGGATTTCGCGGAAGCTCGCTTAACGTTATGCCGTTGGTCGATTCACAGTGGGAAGAAAAAAGCCACAAAAATGATTAAAAAGGTTCCAAAAATGTTGGGATAGGTCAGACTTACTTCGTGCGTAATTTCATATGAACTAACCTCAATGGACCATGATGAAGAGATACTTATACTCATAATGATGCAGAGTCTGCACTGAAAAAAGTGCTGAATCTAACTATTTGATTTAACTATTTATATATAAGAAAAGTATGGATAAAACATAAAAACTGCATCACAATGCTTCCCGATGTCTACAAGTGAAGACTTGTGAACATAGATTGTAGTTTTTTTACCCATTTGAATCTACGTGAAAGTATATGAGCTGTTTGGAGGTTCTTAAAAATCGAGCCCCTCAAAAATATCGATTTTAATGTGTTGGTTTACATGGAGAGGGCATCGATTCCAGCACAACTTGTGAGCCGCACACTGAATTTTACTACATTTTCCCCACACCCTGCTGTAGTTAAAGGAAAGGAAGAAAATAACTCGAATAAAGGATAAATATAAATTGACGTTTCAGTTGATACGATTCACTCGAACGATGACTTGTGTGCCTTTCCTATATCCGAACAAATTGTTTTGGAAGGATCGAAAAATCACACTGTCTATAGTAGTGTATAATATACACTACTAATATACTACTAATATACACTGTATATACTAGCCATCGAATCCATTTACAGAGTTCAGATACAGGGTATGTAGAATGTTCCATCTGAGGAATTTTCGGCTTAACGGAAGTCAACATATATAGGGTGCAAATTGCTCTCCCTTTTTTTCCCGGACGAATCAATCGATGGCCCTAGCTGTTAATTTTATTCACCGCACCGCCCATCCACACGGTGCCTGTATTGTTTATGAATCCTCAACAGCGTAAATAAACATTACTAGGTAATCGGTGCGTGCACGTAAAGATCACTCAGTCATTAGGTTTAAGGCTTTGTAATCTTTGCCACGGACTAACGGCTTTTTTGCTTGCAAAATCACTTCTGATTCCGGCACCCGCATGCCTTATGGCTCGTTTTGTCTTAACTCTGAATAAACGGGGACTATAGTCAGTGGCGTAAATAAGAATTTCGCCCCCCCCCCCCCCCCCGCGATCACAAAAACAGCGCCCCTTCCTCCCTCAGCCTCTCACCCCTCCCCCTCCCTTATTTTTTCCCACTCTCCTTCCCCTGCCCACCCCCTCCCACACACCAAGCCCACCTTTCGCAATTTTAATGATTCTGCTTAAAAAATTGGTTTTTTTCTCGATTTTATCTATAACTCTAATTTTCGAAAGTCAGTTTTTATTTTATTAAATGAAACAGTCAGCAGACCGCTTGCTGACCACTCTTTTTTTCACACGAGTTTCAAAACCTGATGTTTGCCTGTTTTCGTTACAAACAATGCAATTGCCTGCCTTCTAATATTTCACTTTATTTCGCCTCTCTCTTCTCCCACCCCCGTCTTTTCCACACTCTCTTTTCTCTGTCTCCAACCCCTTTGATTGCCAGTGGCGGACTGGGGCAAAAAGGCCCGGGGTGCTGGGGCCCGGGATTTGGGGAAAGGGGCCCGAACTATGTACTGTTCCAGAGAGGAGGGGAGCGGACATGGAGGGGCCCGGGGTGCTGCAGCATCCCGGCACCCCGGCCCAGTCCGCCCCTGTTGATTGCCTCTGACTTGCACCAACATGTTAAAAAACACGAGGATATTATTTAAAGCCGCATTTTGCAAGGTTTTCTCCCTATTTTTCTCCCTTGATTTTGCGCCCCCCCCCCCCCCAGCCGCGGGGGCGTTATTTACGCCACTGACTATATAGTCTATAACTATGACCTTCCCCAATCTGTCAACCGATTTGAGTTCATCTACCAATGTGCAGTGGCGGCTCGTGTTATTTGGCAACCATTTTTTTTTGCCGTTTGAATCTAAGCAAAAGTATCGATTTCTCAGGGATTATTCTGGTAATCCCTGAAGATCGATTATTTTACAAGGGTGTTAATAGATAGGATCCATTGTCGCCATAGCACGAGCCACCAGTGTCACTGTGCGATGCAGAACAGCGGCGGAATAAGAAACACATGTGCATATAGTCGACGCGGATCAGTATGGTGGCATGAGTGAGTCAGTGGCGCTTCATCGCGGTGGAGCGTTTCCGTTTTCCGGTGAGTAGAGGTAAACCGGTTCGTTCGCTGCATTAGTGACATGAGAGGGGGGTAGGATAGGACGTCATGTCAGTGCCGCCGCGCCGTGGTGTGACAATTCTGCATCAGTAGCAGTGCGTCGACCACCACCCACACAAACATACTTACACACTAATACAAACACAAATGCATACGATACTACACACGAGCTTTCATTCAAGATGACGAAAGACACAAACTCATGCACTACGACTACGCTATATTTAATAACTAACTCTATGATCGCACTCTCTCGGATTTCACTCCGCACCCAATTAATGTTCAACCCCTTATACCTTCTCTCTCCCCCCACCCCTCTGACACCGCAACCCCCGCCCCGTCACTGACGCGAGCCGAGCTGAAACTAGATAGCAACAGAAGGGTTGGGGAATGGGGATGTCGCGTCGTAAAGAATAAGGTGTTTTGTATATGATTCCGTCTCTGCCCCGCGAGATCGTGAGCCTCATTTTCACTATACGAATGTGCATTAACAACGCATTTTAAAGTAGTTTAGAGTATATTAATTTGCTTCTACGAACTCGGCGCTGCTTATAAAAAGATGCGCGTGACATGTGCTTCACGAGGCGGTGTCGAGGGATGAAGGGAGGGAGGGGGTGCTGGGGTGTCTATAGACAAGATTTATCGAATATGTAAAGGGTTTTTTTATTTTATTTTTTTGAATTCTTTTTTGGTGGTTGCTAGTGTGCATGGCAGAATTCTTCGCTACCTGGTGGAAAGCGCACAATAGTTGATGATAACGGATGGTTTTTTATTCAGATAAATTTTCGTTTAATCAACAAGTCACAATTCATCTACAAATGCTCTTTTGTTCAATGGCTATTCAATCCTCCTAGTATGGATTTTACGCAATTTTTTTTCGCATGTTTCTCAAACCTCTAAATATCGTTCCTGAAAACGTAATTTTGATTTGTTGCTGTTCAATTTTTCTTCGTTCCAAAAAATAAATAGATAAATAATTAGATAGGTAGATTAATAAGTAAATAAATAAAAAAAAATCAAGAGTAAGGAAGGCGATTGACCTTTATCCTTTGATCTATTGCAATATAGGTATGAGTAACTGCGACTCACCAGGTTTTTTCCGAATCAGGAAAGCCTGAAAGGTATAAACGGTTCAAATTCAATGTAAATGCAGGTAAAATAATTTTCTGCAATGTAAAAAATAAGCCAAAAATGTCAAAGCTGTACCCTGAAGAGAAACAATGCGTACTGTTTTATGAGCTTTTTTTATTTTATTATTTTATTTTTTTTTTTCAATTTTTTATTTTTCAGAACACTATTATTTCACCCGAGTTCACATTCGGAATTTTTTTAGCCGTGACCTGATCACATTCGGTTCTCTTACCTCCAGTGACGTAGCGTGCAATTTGACAACGTCGCAATTCGTCCATTTAAACCCCTGAAAAAGATCGAACCATTGGGTGTTCGGTGAACACCTTCGCATTCGACCTTTTACATGGGTTTAAATGGACGCGATGCAACTTTGCCAAATTGCACGCTACACCACTACTTACCTCAAGTATTTTCCCCCAGTAATTACGCTGGACCTCTTTAATACTCACCTTTTGAAATTTTCATTTTCGCGGGCATATCACCAGAAACTGTGATGACGCGCGGTCCAACGTAACGTAACGCAGCGCAACTCGCTCCGCGCCATGCTGACAGATGAGCAGCAAGGGTTTTTTAACGCGACGCGCTTTTATTTTTGTTGTTGTTTTTCATCGCCTGGCACGTGGATTGTGGATGTAGATATTTCCGGTTGTTGAACTTCATTCCACTCTCCTCTCCGCATGTTTCCCCATCCGCCGAAATCTATCCGTTATAGATTCCAATCCATGTTGAAATTTTGTCACCTCGTCTTTTTCAATTTGGCACGGAAATCGTGATTGAGATAAAATTAAAAACATGGAAAAAGTCTTTCTAGAGCGCGGCCGGCGTCTTGAGTTTCTTCCGGGCGGTTTGTTAAGTCGGTCGAGCTCCTTGAAAATTTAATGGCAAATTGGGAGCATAGACAACCTCCCCCCCCCCCCCCCCAATTACCCCTTGTAATATTGTAATATTGTTTGATGGGATTCAACATTTTCTTTCTTCTTTCTGAAAAAAATGAAGCTTTTATCTTTTGGACAGACGTAAAAGTCGCAACATTGAAAACTTTTTATACCTTTTTATCAAAATTAGAATGGGAAAGTTGGAGTTTTTCAAGGTCACGACTCTCAAAATTCCTTCAATTTTATATTCTTGTTTTTTAATTTTATCTCTTAATTTTGATTGATTTTGATACGAGGTGAAATTTTCCGTGGGTTTCAGTTCCTTCATCAAGCGTTGCTATAGGTGAAATTAAAAAATATTTCGCTATGGCTGTCATCGAATAGTAAAACTGAATTAAAATTAGCTTTATTTAAAAGTATCTTCCCCATTGGGGAGTAGTCTAAGAGTTTGCATGATTGCTTTTTTACATATTTTGCGAAGTGAGCCTTTATAACGGTATCCATAGTGTCAAACTTAAGAAATAGGTTCGCAATTTTTTAAACTTTCTTTCGACAAATCCTCGAGAATCTTTTCAAAATAATAAAAATCTCCAATTAATTTCAAAGCTATAAAATAACATGTTATTACATTAGTTTACGTATGAGAAAGTTGGGGAAGTGGTCGGGGGGGGGCAATAGAGACAGTGGCGCACCGAAGGGGGTGGTTTTAGGGTCAAAACCCCCCCTAAGCATCAAGATTTTGCCCTATAAAGGGTCATCTTTGGCCAAAATTGCTTTCAACCCCCCCCCCCCCCCCCCCCCTAAAGCCTCAGAAAATGGAAAATTTGCGGCGAAACCCTCACCAAACTAAAGTTCTCGGTGCGCCACTGAATAGAGATATCCTCGTGAACAGAGCAAATGCCAATTTTCACGCAAATGTTCACAGTATTGTGCTGAAAACATGCAAAAAAATTCGGATAATCCTATAGGCTTACCCAAAGAAAAATATCTCCGTTGTTAGAACCGAAGATTCGGTTTACTTTGATCACCGAAGTTTTCGGTTAAAGAAACCAACATTTTCGGTGGTAAGTACTGAAGACTTCGGTAAGTGTATCCTAAATTCCGCCCCTACTGAATACTCGGTACTACTGATAAAACATTCGGTACTCAGGACCGAACATTGTGGTTCCTGCAACCGAAAATTTTGCTAATCAAATTTTACCGAAGTATTTTTCTCTGTGAACTCCCTTTTACAATTTGGTTTTGAGGTGTTGACCCCTGGTAGAAAATTTTCTGCCGGCATCCATGAGAAAAGCATCATATCAGGTGGTTTATCTCTAAATCATTATAGGAAAAAATCGACGTGTTATGAATGTTATAAACGATTTCAACTCAAAATTAATTTTGTCACATTTTCGGTGGTCATAATTTGTTTAATTTAAGAATTCTCAAGTAAGGTCACGTTAGATGTCACTCATTATACGCAAACCATCACAGGCGGATCCAGCAATCTGTGACAACTGCGCATTTTTCCCATTTGAATGTATGATATACAATCGATTCTTGAAGGTGCTTTAGCCTCATGACTAATCGATCATATCTCATGCAATAAAATGGGAAGAACACATTGTTGCTAGATTGCTAGACCCGCCTATGATTTTTCCAAAAATATCGGTGAAATGAAAAAAAAAAAAAAAAAACAAAAAAAAAAAAAAAACCTTATTTCTAGGAAATGTGCTAAAGCTCATGCTGTCAAATTTGATGAAATTCTACGAAAGTAGCGCTCGCATAAAACACGGAAAATTTCTCAAAATCAAAATTAGGGCAATTCTTAGTATACAGTTTCTAACAAAGGGTTTTCATGTTTTGTGGCCCCTTAATTCCAGCGAAATACTGCGACTCTGTTACACACTCCCATCATCCATATCACTCTTTGCTTACAAATCACTCGTTGTTCACCATCCATCCTCCAGTATTTCTCTGGATAAAATTTAGGCTTCGCTTTCCCCTCCTCATATTTATACTGTCAAAAACCGCCGCGCCGCCAAACAAGTGAGTCAGTGTCACCGTCTAAAAAAAAAGCATGTGAATCAGATCAGTTAAAGAGAGGAGGTTGTGCTATTCTCGCTCTAAGATTAAACTTACAGAGAAACGTAGAGGGCGATAGGAGAAAGGAGGAGAGAGGATCGGAAAGAATGAGGGAGAGCAAAGATCATTTTCACTTGCTCATTTAGAACAGGGCCTTCACACTCCGAATTTCGTTCGAAAAAAGCGCGATACTATAGACACACTCAAAAAAGGGAGGGGAACTAATGAACATCATCTTTTTTGATGACGACAAACGCCAACGGCAAAGTTATCTGTAAGACTCGATGCAGGGACCGCAAAAAAATGATTTTGATAATCGTATCTAAAATTTTAGAGATTCATCGCGATCTGTTTTTTTTTTTTTTTTTTTTTTTTTTTTTTTTTTTTAACGCCTCAAGCAAGGCGGGCGAGGATGTGAACAAGGGGGAGGGCTTCTTAAAAACATGGAAGGCAATTATCTCTTTTAATGGCTACCAGATGAGCTGCGAGCGCTATAGGATCCGTTTCGACAATGACATTTGAAAATGAACTGTTAAGAAAGTACTTAAAAATCGTTTCGAACTCTTTTCGTCGCTTTAATTTGCATGTTGCTTGATTTTTAAGAACCAGATGAGCATTGCCTGGTAACCTTGCCCCCTTGGTAGTGTGATGCCGAAAAAGAACAAAGAAAACTCTCCTAACGAATACTCCAGAGAAAAAGGATGAGACCTAGAATTGGCAAAAGAGGTTGAACCACCACCCATAGAAAATAGGAATATAGATGAATTCATCATATTTTCAGAAATGATAGAACTGTGCATGTGACGTTTCAAATCGGCCATTTTTTTTTTTTTTTTAAACATTACTCCTCCGTTATAAGCGTGGAGAGAGGGGTCCCAAATTATGAAATAAGGAGATATTCATTTGAAATTTGTGTAAGAAACAGGATTTGAATTGCACTGCTGCTTGAAATTCAACAAGATTATATTTTCAACCAGTTTATTACGAGTATACACATATGTAGTGTCATTAAAAAAAAAAAAAAAAAAAAAAAACCAGAAGCACATATTAAAATATTAGCTGGATAGGTATGGAATAAATAGCAGAAACACAGTGTTTTGTACTTTCAATTGTTCTCTTTAATTATTTCACGGCACAGGACGATACGATAGACAAAGAGCACAGATCAACTACGACAGAGAGACAGCGACGACCGACGACTCAAAAAGGAGTGTAAGCTCCTTACAGTTCTCAGAGGAACGACGCACAGTGTGTCCGCCTGTGGAAAAAACCCCCCAACTTGACATTCGCCCTTTTAAGGAAACAAATACATGAAAATACTCCTCAGAGTACGTGGAATGTCACTCTGAAACTGTTTTTTTTAAAAAGAAAATATTTTAGGCCAAATAAGGGCTCTTAAAATTTCTTATTATGAAAGGTTTGAAAAAAGAGTGTTTTCAACTGTCAACTCTATGCAAAAGTTGAAGTGTGTAGAAGGAATCTTTTTTAACAAAATTTTCAGTGATTAAACTACGTACTCTGAGCTATCTTTTGATGCCTAGTTTTTTCAAAAATAACGAAGGACACCTATTTTACATAACTTTAAAAGCGGGAGGTCTAAATGTCAAAATTTTGAGTTTCCCTGAGACTTTTGGAAGTTAGCTCCGCTTGCCTCCGGTTTGAAACTTCAATTAAATGGAAGCTCATACTATGTAGAACATCTCCTGAAAAAATCTCTTGCACATATTTGCACCTTTTTGAGATACACGCATTTTAAGTTGAAAAGTGAGCGCATGAAAACGCATGAAACTGACTCCGGCCGCGGCTGGGCCAAGCGGTATTTACCAAAAAGTTGGCAGAGACGGTTTTTACCGTCTGAATGTCTTGAAATTTGGTACCCGAGGGTGTTTTTTAACGTTGAGTTCAAATTTTGCACCCGTTTTTCTAAATTCGGAAATCCAAGATGGCTGCAGACAATTTTTCCACTACTTGGTCGGCGGCCATCTTGGATTTTAGAATTTTAAAAAATGGTGCAAAATTGGAATTCAACGTTAAAAATACCCCCAGACACAATATTCAAGTCATTTGGACAGTGTTGCCATATAGACTTGACAAGTGAATTGCCCCCTTTCAATTGAAAGCTTTAAATAATTCACGTGATAGGACGATACTATAGAAAACGATCAAGTTCAACTACACCGAGAGACAGCGACGACCGACGACTCAAAAGGAGTGTAAGCTCTTACAGCCAGGGGAACGACGTGACAAAATCTCATTATATGAAACGGCCCTAATTTTTGGTTGAAGGACTTTTACGACTTTTGGCATTCTGGCTGCTCCCTCTCTATTTTCTAGTCTCGATGACAAGCCTTCGTCAGTTTCATATTTGTTTGTTGGATTCATTTTTGTAGAACTCCAACAGCACAACAATGTATCAACCTTGGAAATTTCTGGTACAGTTGTCGGAATTCTTGGACTTTCTCTGAAGTTCTTCAGAATCTTGAGAAGATTCTGCTTCTATCACCAGATCCTGATAGAAACACCAGATTTTTCCGTTATTAAAAGTGCTATAGATCTCTCGGTTGACGTTTCAAGTGTTGATTTTTTAAATGCTGCAAACTAGGGTTTTCGAGTTAAAAAAAAAAAAAAAAAAAAAAATTGACCATGATAATTTTTGTTGGCATCAAAGTGTCAAAAAGTATATGTAAAATGTTGTTCTTGCAAAGTAGAAGTAATTAGATTATGTTCTGTTTAATGGCGCAAACTGCGATCTGGGAAAAAGTTTCGCGTAAAAAAATTGCAACGGCTCGAAGTTTCAAATCGGACTTTAATTAAACGGGGATTTCAGTCACCAAATTAGATCGTACTTCAGTGGCGTAGCCAGGAATTTTTCTAGGGGGGTCCGGGGTTCGAAAATTGTCATAGGGGGGTCCACAGATACTAATTTGGTAAAATTTGTCTGAAAACGCAAAAAATGACATTTCTTAGGACAAATTTTGGTGTCATGGGGGGGGGGTGTCAAGACCCCCTGGACCCCCCCCCCCCCCCCCCCCCCCCCCCCGCGGCTACGCCACTGTCGTACTTCAATAACCATACAAGTATAGAGTGTAAATAATGGTTGGTAATGTGAAGTGGGGGTGTAAAGTGGACCGATTCACTACGAATCCTCGTATCCGATAATAGTTGAGAAAAATGGCCTAGAAGTTTGATGGGTACAACTCAGAGAAAAAAAAAATAAGGTACAAAAGAAAGTGCGTGCAAAGTTCACATGTTACAATATTGCGTGCATGATAAATAATCAAGGTCACGTGCGTGTTTCACTCGTAAATGCATGCTGATAACCGACTGCTTTTACCATGAACACAGACATATCATAGCTTTGCCGTAAAATACATTTTTTGGACGTAACATTAAAGTTTTTGGCCCCTGCAGAGCCCAAAATGCGTCCCGCCTGAATAATAATCAATAATGTCCGAACCCGCATCAAGAGCGGTGGCTCATGCAGTTCGATTAATAGATACATATCCCTCATATACTAAAATGTGTAATAAAAGAAAAAAAGAGTAGGTTCTAGATCTATTTTTTAAACTTATATTTTTGCCATAAGCTGAAATGAAAAAAAATTGTAAAAATACAACGTTGCCTCATTGCACGCAACGCCAGTGTAATCAGGGCTGCCGTTTTGCGTATAATCAATGCTATTTTTCTACTCACCGATGATTTCACCGGTTGAGAAAAGATTACACAGTCCAGTTCAGTGTATTACTCTAATGAACTAAAATACTCGCATCTGTAATCTTTTCTTGACCAGTTAAGTCGTCGATGACTTTAAAAAACTTGCGGATATTTTAATTAAGTAACGCAGTTTCCACCGATTAAGGAAAGATTACAGATCAGAGTAATTTCGTGCATTATAGTCATACACAGAACTGAACTATGTAATCTTTTCTCAACCGGAGGAATCATCGGTGAATAAAAAAATAGCATTGATTATACGCAAAACGGCAGCCCTGAGTGTAATACATATACCTGAACAGTTTTAGCGTTCAAGACCATATACAATTTTCTGAAAGTGCATTAAAACTAAAACGAAAAGCACTGTGAAAAAGAACGAGGAATAACGTATGTATGCATACAAAAATAATAAAATTGACAAATTAAACCGTAAAAATAGAACAGTCGCAGGGGATCTTCGGCGACCTCTGCGGCTGTCGGCTGCTCTGCCCCCGCACTAGGCCTCACCAAACTGTGCATATGGCGCAGCTTTTAGAAAGAATTTAAAGAAGAAGTCTCGAAAATAGTCGTCAGTCTGCGCGCTTCTAGCCGCTCAGCGAGTTTTGTCATCTATCTCTTAAGCCCTTCAACCGAATAGAGACGTTGCTTTGCTCCGTTTAGAATGGATGCCAAATGTTTTTCAAGGACAAACTCGAATAACCGAGCTGAAGAGATATCGGTCAATTTCATTCGATAATGAGAAAAAAATCACGCCCACTGACAAACGATTTAAGTGATGGGGCTGCTGCAAAATTTTGCCATTTATGAATTGAGTGGTAAGCCTATTAAACACAAAAAAAAAACAAATAAAATAATAAGAACAAAAAGCATTAAAAAAATACAACGGTGTGAATAAAAATGTCTGAAACCTTAATTCAATGAAAAAAAGTGTAGCGACAGCAGACATGAATCCCGTCTTGCGAATCTGAAGCGGAATTTTGAACATACCGATGATATTCCTCCAATTGAAGTGACAAAAAGATTACATACTCGATGGTTCAGCTGTGTGCATGACTGTAACCCGCAAGAATACTATAGTAGCTGTGTAATATATTTTCGGCCTCTGTCGCACAAGCTGTTGATGATTTTTAAAGTCGAAAGGTTTTAACTCTCCGATGATTCTATCGATGGAAAAAAAATTATTGATTAGAGTATATTCTTGCGTTTTATCCGTACTGCCGAACTGGACTGTGAAATCTTCTTGTCAAACGCAGTGAATCTCTTTCACTATAGCATGTGGAAAAAGTGACTCAAATTAAACTTGAACTCCTAAAAAGAACAGAAAATGAATGGTTACTTTCTGATGCATCTGCTGTGGATACTACTCACTATTCAGTCCAGTGGCGAAGCGTGCAATTAGGCAACGTTGTACTGTGTCCATTTGAACCCATTACAAAGATCGAACTATTGGGTGTTCGGTGAACACCTTCGCATTCGACCTTTTTCGTGGGTTTAAATGGACACACTACAACGTTGCCAAATTGCACGCTACGCCTCTGATTCAGTCATCATCTTTCCTTTTGGATCCTATACGTATTTGCGTGGCCAATTCAAGTGGACTAGAAGAGTTGACGTGCGGTTGATCACACGCGCAAACAGCCATCTTATCTGTGACTTAAACTGTGGATGATTATTATAACTATCCATAGCTTCCTGGGATGACACTTCTAAAGGGTATTGGGTCCATTGCAAAATTTTGCCACAGCGTTACGGAGGGTCGATTTCTGTGTTAATTCGCGTAAAAGTCACATTAAAGGCATCGAAAAGTCTAAAAATCCTCTCACAAACTGTAATGTGTTTAACAAAATTCAAAGATGAGCGGGCCACAATGGGAAAGTTTCATCTACTTAATTGTAATTTTCTCTTATAGTGAATCACTACCTCAGCATAGACAGTTGCGATTATTTACGAGAATCCGCCATTGTCACCCGCTCAAATCCACTCACAAACTCTAGAATGTGTTTAACAAAATTCAAAGATGAGCGGGCCACAATGGGAAAGTTCCATCTAATTGCAGTTTTCTCATATACTTAGTGAATCACTATCTCAGTATAGAAAGTTGCGATTATTGACGAGAATCCGCCATTGTCACCCGCTCATTCGACCTAGCTATCTGAATTTTGTTGTACGTATTTCTTGAGTTTGTGAGTGAATTTAGATACTTTTTGATGATATCAATGTAATTTTCACATGATTACTTATAATAATCGACCCTCCGTAAAGTTGCATCAAAAGTTTACAGTAGACCAATCATTATTGTCGTTAAATCAGCAAATCACATCAATAATCAAACCCTTTTCAATGTTTGTTTATATACTCTGCTATCTTAAATGTAACACCTAAATGGTATCCAACGTGGATTGAATAGTATATAGATTGAATAAATTGAATAGATTGAATATTGAGGCTGAAAAGTATCCAGTGCTAGCGATGACATCGGAAAATGACAATTCGTTTACTGCTCTTGAATTTACTCAAATTTAGTCATTTTAAGTGCGCATACATCATTTTTGAGTAATAATTAATGTAATGATGAAAAATACTGTGCAATGGGGCAGTTGTAAGAGTCTAAAATGTTGTGTTTTTTTACAAAGGAAATGAAAGTACTTGATGAGCTGAGCACAGAGATGCATTTGGTTTCTAATTAAGATGTTACGGAGATGAGATTTTGACCCTAAATACATCGTTTTGAATGGGAATTCCACGTTGTGACGTCACTACGATCACGTTTTTTGTTTTTACATTTGACGTCACTACGAGCACGTTTTTTTGTTTTTACATTTTTACTAGTGTGAATCTCTAAAACTGGGACACTGAGGGAAAAACCAAAGACACCATTGTTCTTAGATCATCAAGTAGTATCATACTCTTAATAAAAAAAAAAAAAAAAAAAAAAAAAAAAAAAAAAAAAAAAAAAAGACCCTTTTAGACCCAAAACTACTATTGTAAAAGCTTCGAAACAGATCTATCGAAAGGGCAGATTGCACTGTGCGTGTTGTTTGCAATGATTTTCACATGGAGTGAGTGGCAGTGGCCCTATGATGCAGAGACGATGACCTTGGGTCATGCGAAAACCAACCGATTGGAACGGCAGTAGATTGGAATGGGTCTCCTGGTCATGCGTTTCTTTGGAGAGGGGCGAAACTAGCAATGTCCGGGCCCCAGCTGCGTGCGCTCGAACTCATTATAAAATCGTAGATACACCTTTCCGATAAAGGGGCTTACAAGAGTAGATTGAGCGATACATTTTTGACCCCGCATGTAATACGGAGTATTGAAGAAATTTGTCTTTTTATAGACAATGATTGCGCCCACTAAAAGGTCAAGATATGTTTCCTGTTGAAATAGTAATGTATATAGCTATAGCGATTCGTAAACAATCTTGATTCGAGATTATTGATCATAGTTTTTCTCCCACTTGGACTTGTACAAAAGGATCGATTCTTAGGAGGATCAGTTGAATTGAATAAGGATCAATTCTTTTCATTAGGTTTGTGCGAAGGAGGCATTGAGCCTTCACTGAAATGTAAGATGAACAATTTTTTTTTTAAAATGAACCAAATCCAGAGTGCGCTCAGGTGGAACTTAAAAAAAAAAAAAAAAATTGCATGTATGAATAAATAAAATGTTTGAGGTTGAATTTATAGCTACAGATAATAGTACTTACACACATATGACGATTTTGTTGTTTTAATTGAGAATTTATCAGAATAATAATTTATTTTGAACTCTACGTCTATCTATATATCATTAGTTAATAACTTAAGCGTGTACTTATTCTTAATAATTAATTTAGATTTAAATTAGAATTAATTTTAAAATTTATAATCATAGAAGAACACACCGTTTCTCCATAATTATGACTGTTACAACCCCCTCACCCCATTGGATGTCAAACACCAGGACGTTGTCCTTACCGCTCTATATCTTCTACTTTTTGGAGTATAGTGTTTTCTTCGAATCCTTTGGGAGTGTGTAAAGACGTGATTAAAATGAGAATATTCTGTATACTTCAATGTTTTCATCGATAGTTGATGAAATATATGAATACATATACATACGATTTCTCCCATTCAAAGGGACGAATTCCATACTCTCGTAAATCATGCCTATCGAAATGTGTCACATCTTGTGATTCTATACGTTTGATTATAACTATCCTCTTTTCCCTCAACAGCAACCGCTCCTTCCCAATTTCAGAGCTAACCCTATATAATTCCTCTCGGCTGCTCACTATACGCTCAGCTTCATTCTAATCCTGAAACTCTAAGATTGTGGAATCCAATGTTCGGATTAATTATGATCCCAAGGTTTTAAAGTCAAGTTCATATATTGATTCAGCGAGCGGAAGTATAAATTCTGATTGGTTTACTCACTCTCTCCTCACTCGTGGGGCTGCACTTCTATTTTTTTCTTTTTATCGTTTACAGATGAGAAATCAAAACTGTCTTCGTTGGGGATCGGATGTCGTAACCCACTTCCCTTCCTCGCAGCGGTGAGAACAGGCAAAACGGTAGAAAGGGGGAGAGGGGGGGGACAGGTCGCAGGATGGGTGATGGAAATATAGTCGTGCCATGAGTTAACGCAGTGTTGCCATTTCGAAATTTTAAAACTAAAAGATTCTCAGTATAATGGGCCTGTTGCGTACTTTTGCTACATCAATATAACTCATTGTTTCTACAGTAAAATTCGGCGAAAATAACGATGCGCACAGTAAAAACTTTCAAAATCCACTCATTAACTCAGAAAATCACTTCCATTTTAAACAGCTCGCGCTACACTAGCCACTATATCACCGACTTATAACTACACAGATGAAACCTGAAACCATCTCGTTTATGTAAACATGAACAGAACTTACAAACATTGGAATGTTTAGTTTAGATGCGTACATTTCTTATATTATTTTGTAATCTTTGATACACCGAAAAGACCTGACAGCAAATGCAGCCAATAGTTCATGTATTTAGAAGGGAATTCTATCATTTTGTATTTACGATGTTGTTTACTTATGTGCGGTGGTTCCGTCTATGTAGTAGTATACCGGTGCAAATAGTGTCTAGTGTAGCGCGGGCTGTTTGAAATTGAAGTGATTTCCTGAGTTAATGAGTGGATTTTGAGCGTTTTTAATGTGCGCATCGGTATTTTCGCCGAATTTTACATAAGAATCAAGGTTCTATATTGCTGTAGCAAAAGTATGCAACAGACCCATTCTTGGCCTGAAAATAAAACTAACCGCAATCTGTAACTCTTCGATCGAGAGCGCTTCTTTTATTTATTTTTTATCATAAAAGGTTTAGAAAGTTCTTGTGTACGCGGGAAAAAGTTTTTTTGCTCTGTGACTTTGGTTCATAATTTAAGTTTTGCGGTGAAAGTGTATGAGAGTGCATTTAAAGTGAAGTCAAAATGACCGCATATCGATGCTGAACCGGTAAAATGGGCGTGCTCGATTCTTTCAAACATTGCAAGAGAAGAGAGAATGTTGAATTTTTATCGAGTTCTGCGCAAACCGTTAGAAAGCCACCACACGTGTGCTAGTTTTTAAGTATAAAAAAATATCGGGTTTACATTCTTTTGCGATTTTTCCTTCTTTTTGATAAGTATATACTTCCAAACTTTTTTTCTCGATTAAGAACTCTTTGTCAACTCTTGTGACATGAAAGTGTTTCGCACTTTCACAAGACCGTGGATCCGCAGCACTCTGGTAACTGTGGATTCTTCCCATTAGAATGTATGAGAAACAATCGATTAGTAAAAGGGTCGTGGCTCCCTGAAGAATCGATTTTTTCTCATACGTTCAAATGGGAAGCATGCATCGTTACCAAATTGCTGGATCCACCCATGCTTGAAAGTACCAAAGGGAGAGTCTTGAATGGATTCCAAATTATATTTTATACATATTTGATAACGTATGCGTTTATATTATATATGTATATTTGGTTTGATTAAGCCAAGCTCAAGTTCACAGAATGTTCCAAAATGGCAACACGGCGCGAGAAGTTAAGTCTCCGTTCCTCTCTCTTTCTCACTCTAATGAAGAAATTCCTTCATTTTACGGGTATTAATAAACCACTTCGTGGCTGCAGAGTCGCTGAAAGGCGTTCGATACGTGCAGCGCAGCATTCAACATTGAGTTGACTGATGGGTTGGTGGGTTGTCACCGATTAGGTTACGATTTATGCCTTAAGTTTGCGCCCTCCTATTTATGCAACACGTCGCCTTGCACTGCGCTACCATAGCAAGATCCCGTCAAACTCCAAATTCTTGGGAAAAGACCGAGTTGAAAAGGCGCCAATGGATTGTTTTGATTGGGATTAGGGAGGATGAAGCGTTGGCGTGGGTATCGTCCCTTTCCAATAGAAACACCAAAAAATCCATTGCCCTAATTTTTCCAAGATCCGTATAAACTGAGGTCAAATGCCGGCAAGGAGAACTGACCAAATTGGGAAATCAACCCTCATTTGAATGACATGGATTCCTGTTTTGGTCACAAAGAATACATCCCTATCGGACTGCTTGTTTAAATGGACCTTGGATTTTTCAGGAGAAGGAGAAAAGTCAATGAAGTTGGATGAATGCCAAAAGGATTCACAGGAATGGAACCAGTGTTGGTACATTGAATCTAGAAAAATACCTGATACGAAATAAACGTCTGACTCGTTTGATTTGGAGCCCTTATAATTTTGTTTGCTTTTGCTTAAACATCATAGCTTGAATCAATTCAAGTTCTCAGAAATTATTATTGAAATAAGAAAATTGAACTTTGCGCGGGCCATTGTATGAGCCTCTTGTCTTTCAGAATAAAAATTTTACGAATATAAGAATTCATCGGTGATTATATTTTTACAAGTATAGAGAAGTTCAAATAATCGTATATCTGACTGTGACCAGCTCACTCACAGACGTAAAAAAAATACTTCATTGTAGCTTATGAAGATGATGATGTGGAAAGTCTGGAATATTAATTACTTACTATGCGAGGAAGGGGGGGGGGAGGCATAATATTCTCTAAGGGTTCCAGTAATCTCAAACCATCTATATTTGCAGACTTAGAGTGAGTATATTTTTAGTGAATTTAGTATTATCAAGATTCCAGGGCCTAGATCTAATTTTTTCTCGGCAGGGGAGGCTGACAATTTTCTTTCTAGGCAGGTTTGGAAGTAAAATAAGAATCACTGATTATACGGATCATGCTTCCTACAAAAAAAATATAAAATAAAAAATAAAAAAAAAAAAAAAAAAAAAAAAAAAAAAAAAAAAAAAAAAAGAGTCTGAAATTGCTGAGAAGGTGCTTATAATTATTATTTACGTAGGTTTTTTTTTTTTTTTTTTTTTTTTTTTTTTTTTTTTTTACAAGTTTTGGTTATTAAAGGTTGGCGGTTGGATCCGAAGAAATAAGTCTCATCATTCTCCACAGAACAATTTGAATTTGAACTGAGCTCACCTCACTCAATATCAGTTTAAATGCCTGTGAATTAAAAGCGAATTTACTTAATTTTAGGACGGCAACCTTTCCACGCTTCGATTTCAAACAGGGTGAGTAGATGATAGCGTGTCAGTAGTAATTTACCGGGTCCCACCTCCTCGCTCTAGGTAGTTTTCAATTAAATGAAATCAGAACCATAGAGCTGAAACCGTTTCCCTTCTAGACGCAAATAAATCGAGAGCTACGTCCATGATTTCATGTTTATGTCATGTTCAACTTGGTCGTAGAAGTATTAACCGTCTGCAAAACGAGAAAATGTCTCTCGAGTAGACAAGCACTCAACGAACCAAGCAGTGACGTAGCGTGCAATTTTGCAACGTTGTATTGAGTCCATTTACACCCGTGAAAAAGATCGAACTGTTGAGTGTTCGGTGAACACCTTCGTATTCGACCTTTTACATGGGTTTAAATCGAAACTTTACAAGCAAAATTGCACGCTACGCCACTGATCAATAGGAAGCTCATCGTCATATCCGCCTTGAGCCTGTGACACCTTGAAGAGCATAGAATGGCTCATTTGTTAATATTGCTTAAGTAGGCATAGCACTGCCCTCCGAATAGGGTCGTCGCGATAGCCAGCCGTGCATTGAAAAACACGCGATTAGCACAGGTCAGACGGTGAACAAAGAGGTTTGTTGAGGGCAGATGCGCAGAAGTCATTGCTCAGATCCAAGTTGTGACTTTAAGTTTGTTGTAATTTGGTAAACGAAATGATTAATGCATTCCTGCTCTTGTAATAAACCACGTGGTTGGATTTGAGTCTGGCTGTACTGTCCAAGTATAAGCGGGGGGGAAAAAAAAACCCCGGCCACTGCAACTGACCAGGGTTTACAATATATGCGACTTTCAAGCAACCATTCAACAAACATTTTGTAAATTGCTAGGAATTATCATTTTTGTTTATTGTAAACACCCCTTTCCCACCCCTCCCATCATCCCATTTGAAAATGGTATCGTGAACGCACCGAAACGTTTCGGGGCTTTCTTCATTTTTGTTGGCCTATAGTTCCCATTATAATAATTTTACGTATAAATTTGAATAATTACATAATCTACTAAATTCAAAACTATTTTGAGGAAATACGGACACATAAATATTAAAGAATAAATAAACACAGTCAAAGGAGTACAGTTATAATGCAGTTCAGTTGGAAAGCAAAGCAGTTTTAGTTTCCACCTTCAGAAAGAGCAAAGTGCTTCCTGACCCTTTTACGCTAAACGACGTCGATATGAGTTCTTATAACAATTTTCTGAAAACACACGTGAGATCATGGACCGCCTTAAAATGAAAAACAAAATAAAACAAAACAAAACACTTAATCCATAACTTAGCAATGCAGAGACCATTAGACAAATTGTGTAACTCAATGGACAAAGCTACATACACATGCAACTACGACTACGATTGTTTTCATGTCCACCTCGCCTTCAAAATAAAAAGCTGCAATACGCATACCCGGCAAGTACGAATAGTTATCGAACAAGAGCGGGGAGCAAGAAAATCCTCGCTTGAGTCAACGACCGACCGTCGCGTGTCGCGTCGCGCGTCTCGTCGTGTGCTAAACTGTAAAATGTGAATTCATTGTCAGTATAATGATGTCATACCTTCGTGAAGGTGGCGGAAGCAGACATTTAATGACGCAATAAAGCGATTGATTAAAAAAAGGGGGATGTGAAGGAAGGAATCAAATATAATAATATTTTCATTTTTTATAAATTCTTTTGTTTTAAACATTAAATCTCTATTATCTTGAAATTAATCCGTCATAATTTTTTTTATTTGTTTTATTTTTAAAAAAGAAGAAAAAAATACAATATATTATATTATGGAAACGATAATGAGGCTGAAACTACTGGTATCTACGTAGGTGTATCCATTTAGGATGTGTATTTTAATTCTTTAATTTTCTCCGATTCTTAAAAGAAAAGAGGAGATTACTTCATCTCCCTTCCTTTAAACCATTTGTAGCAGGCATTTTCCCCAACCTTGAAATCAAGATAAGACTTCATCGAAGAAGCTATATACCGACATGACTCCTGCATTATGTCAATGAGGCAATAATTATTTAAAAATGAAACAAGTTTTCTGATTGATAATTTCCATGGTGGAATCTACAAAATAAAGTGATATTAACTGTCAATGTGTCTATAGAACAATCCTTTCATCTAAAAATGCCTTAATTTATTTCTCTTTAATCTCTGCTAAAAAAAATGTGCGATAAGATTCAATGGCAAACGTGTGATTCTAGGCCTTTCGCTCGGATGTTTACGATGCTATCTATGGACATTATATCTTAACAGCTAATAGTTCAACCGTCGAAGGATTTGCTCTCTTTTATTGCAGACTCATTTTCTCTCATTTTGACTTTTCTTGCGTGAAACGTTTGAAAGCCGCTGAATGCTGAATTGAATGTGTGCTTTCTGGAGGATCCAACGTTATTTTCACTACCGGTCGTTTCTTTTTTCTTAATCTCAGAAGTCTCAGTGGCACGGCAGTCAGGAAGAATTTCAGGAGCTTTTCTGGCCGACATGATCAATGAAATAGTAGTTTTGGACCCTTCAGTGGCTTTGAAGCTGGAAAATGTACCACCTTTAAAAATTGGAAGGAGAACGAAAATTTCACAACAATATCGGGATGATATCAAATGTTATTTTAAATTTTTTAAATTTGAGTTAATTGCTCTCCTCAAACAACTATTTATGTGCGATTTACTTTAAACACGTATTATTGTACCCGCGCTAAATCCACATCAGTGTTCAGTTCATAATATTCTTGGATGGACAAAATGACCTTCACAGAACAAATTTTTCTCAATTATTTACAGTTTATTGTTTCCTTTTTTCTGTCCAGTGTATGTTTGTCTATTTTCTGCTGAATCATGCGGCATTTGGGGCTTATAGGGGTAGGGGACCAATTTCCTGTCAATAAATTATTATTTTTACATTTCTAAGCAATCATCAATCAATTAGTTTATATTAGTAGATAGAGTGCTTTGCGCGATTGACATACAGGAATAACGTGAGAACAATTATATAAATAATTTAGGAAAAGCTTTTCTGTGAGGTATTTTTTTTTTATTCATATTTAAAAGAATAACATTTGTTCAACAGTGCTTCGCATGCTGATACGAACTAAATTAAATAATTTCAGTCGACGTCTCAGATTTTGGCTCAGGTAAGCCACCTGCATCGCTTGAATTCTCCAAGATAAATATTGCAGGTATGTAGCCTATACCTGGACTAAAATCCATTTGAAATGAAAAATCAGATTGAAATTATTTAATTCGTGAACTCTACAATCAGAATGGAAACTTCGGTTGATTTTGAAGCATGATTTGCGAAGCCACTATGTTGAGAAGCTTAAAACAATGCAAAAGACAGAGACAGAGCTATATGTTCGCCATCTTGTAAAGTCACCGAGCTTGACCGAAAATATGTTTCTATTGGCTCTTATGATAGTTTCATTCTGATTGTATAATTCAGTGCCTTTAGGTCTCCTTCGCATTTTTACCAATAACGAGTTATCTCCATTGGCACGCGCCGCAGGCTCCTCTAAAGTTAGACAAAGTCGTGATTTGAGATCTGAACTTTTCCGTCTTATCTAGGAAACCTTTCCCAGCGCAACTTGACTCTGTCGTTGACAGAGAATCAAATGATTCCGCACAAGGAAGGGAGAAGAATGCGAGTATAATTAATTTCGGCTTACAAGGACAAGTTTTTGAGCTTCTCAACTGCGACCCAGAGATTGACGTCAGTTTATTGTGTGATGACGCTTGAACTGGAATTTGGAGCTTTTTGTCAGAACTCGTGCGTGGTTGAAAGTTTCAAAGCGTGGAGACATTCCTCTTTTTCCTCGGTCTTTCTCCTCCATCTTGTTGCGAACTGAAATAAAAAGTTGATTGACGCTCGATTAAAGTTCACATGACAACGCGTGACAGTCAATAGAATCGACTGTTTTATTGTAAATTGCGGCATATTGTAAAAATCGACATCAAGTCACGTTTTCAAATAAAATACATCAGTTCAATAATTATAGAAGCACATCTAAAACAAAAACTAGGAGAAATTGGAGGGAGCAAAATCTGTAACGGGGGGGGGGGCAAGATTCGACTTTCCTGTGGAAAAACTCTTGTCGTAATTCTCGGTATTAAAACATCAAGTTTTTCCAGTAAACGGGGGGGGGGGGGAGCTCACTTCCCCGCCACTCCGTGGATTGGTTACTTTCTTGAGTTCAACAGGAGCGTTTTCAAACAGAAATGTCAGCATTAGTAGTAATGAAAAATGTATAGCTTGCCGTTTTGCGTAAATAAAATTTCTTCATCTGACTAAATACGATTCCAGACTTCGGAACTATGCAACGTACGTCAAAAACAAATTAGAAATAAACTGAATTCATCAGATCAATTTTGAGGCTATGCTGTTTTTAATATTTATCTAGCTATCTAACGAGTGCAGAGTCAAAGAAATCTGGCCAGGAATTGCAAAACGCAACGCATACACAATACATATGTTGGGAGTGTTCCGCATTGCATAAATACATACCCTTCCCGGTGCCCGAGTTACTTTCATTGCAGCAACTATACGAGGGGCAGGGAGGGCCTGATCGTATCTCCTTGAAAATTGCAAAAGAAGAAAAACTGGGGTGGACTACGGAAAAAAAAAGAAAAGAAAACCTATATGATTTTTAAGGAAAAGCTAGCTTCTTTATATTCGGGATATGATCGGTGCCTCCTTCCCAAAATGTTTTAGTTACGCCATAATTGCATTTGACCCTGCTATATAGTGTGTAGCGCATACGGATACAAATAGAATCCTATGAAGAGATCTAGATAGGAGATGGGACTTTTAAAGTAATCTATCTCGCCCAAAATTATCTCATTTTAATTTTAGAGGACCACATTCACACGCGAGAGATATAAATCGGACCACTACGGAAATGAACAAATTGTTCAGGGATGGTGTCATAACTTTGTTAATAATCATTGTTCATGGAATGTCAATGTCAATGAATGGCAAATTAAATGAAAGCTCCGTTCTTTGTTATCTTTTCCCGGAAACTGCATTTCAAAAGTTTATTTTTTCAAAAGTCTTAAGCAAAAATGTGTTTTAACTTTGAAATTTGACAATGCCGCTCTCCTTGGGCCAATTATAAAAAAAAAGTGACCATACTTGGACTCCCAACGACGTCTCCTTTCATTCGTGCCAAATTAATTAATTTATTTCGTGGGCCGATTTATACCTCCTGTGAATAAAATCTTTCATTGGAATTACTAAACGTGATTCCGTGAAGGATCTTTAAAAGAAAAATATAAACAAATGGCAAGATTTACCTGTTTGGCACCTCACAAATGAGATGGTCGTCCGTGGTGAAATTGATAACGCTAGCGGCAAACAAATTATGATTGTGAAAATGCATGCGAGGTAAAAGATAAATAACAGTAAATAAGAAAGTGATCATTGCCGAATACAGAACTAATAATATTTGCCAGTTTTCCGTCGCATCTCGTCCGGAGCTCAAAATCTCTTGTTGACCCATACTTCTCGCTCTGAGAAGGCGGAATTTCGGAGCTGAAATTTAGTCACATTTTTGCAGCGTTATTTTTAACCTCTCGATGCTCATTATGAGCAGCTTTAATTTTTTTTTTCCGCGAGGCTCTCAATTTGAACAAAGTATTTTCAGGTCCTTATTTGAAAAAAATCACTTGTAAATTTTAACTGTTGGTATCATTTTGAATTCTAACCTCAAAGAAAACCATTAAAATATTCGAAGCATAAGAAAGTAAACAAACAAAATCATATGTTTGCGGCTTTAATTGGTCATAAAGATTACACAAATGAGCCCATAGACATCTCTTCTACGATCGAAGACTTTTGAATGAAGTATCACGTAGTATATTTTTCAGGCTCTTTTTTAAACAGATTTCAACCATTAAATTTCTGTTATACTTAGCCAATTTTTAATTTTAAAAGTCTAAAAATACCGCTCATATTTCAATGAATTGAGGTTATCACATTATTATTTACTACTTTACAGTGTGATCATTGCCAATCTAAATTCACTTTTGTTGAAACGATCAGTTGGGGCATTAAATTTATCCTGTGACTCTCACATCAATTAATTAATAATTAATAAAAAAATCCTTTGAAACGTTTTATCTTTTCCGATTTATTATTAATATCTGATTTGTCTGTTTACTTTTTCTTTTCCCATTTCATTGACTCGTTAGTTTAGAATTTGGAAATGCAAACGAGATTTTTTTTGTGGTAAAGTCAATGCTGCAAAAGTGCATCAAAATGGTCCGTAACTCAATTTCGCTAACCGTCCAGAGAAGGAAAACATGTCGAAACTGGGATTTTGTATGTTAATGAAACATTCCAACTTGTATCTTCGGCATTTTTTTCTTAACGGATCAAAAAGAATGAAAATAAATGTATTTTTATTCAAAGTTTTTAGTTCTTCTACAAAATTTACATTTCATATAAGGACCTTTCTTAGGGGGAGGGAGCTGGAATCCTTCAACAGTGGTGCATCGTCGATTCTGGCAACGTTGCGCATTTTCCAATTCAAACCCTTTGTAAAAGATCAAAAATGGTGTTCTCTGTGAATTACCACCCAATATAATTTCAGATGGGTTTCAATGGGGAAAAATGCAACGTTGCCAGAATGCACGTTCCGTCCGTGTCCTTAAATATAGTTGGTTTTAAAGCGGCCGCGCGTTACAGCAGTCATTGTTTTGCGAACAATGCATTCGTCGCACTATGATAGGAGATCATTACCAGTGGCGAGGCGTGCGATTTGGCAACGTTCCTTTTCCCCATTTATACACATTAGAAAGGTCGAAATGTCTGGTCATTCAGAGAAAAAGAGAGTAAGAGAGAAACTCTGATCATTGAAAACCCCACTAATAATCAGTGATTCCATAGGCGGACCCTAACCAAAAAAAGTGGGGGGGGCTAAAAAGTTATGACTTTTTTTGCTTCTCAAGTCTCAAGTGATGACTTTTTCACGATTTTTAGCCCCTCGGACCAAAAGAAGTGGGGGAGCTACAGCCCCCCGAGCCCCTAATACGGTCCGTCTATATGAGTGATTCTAAAAGATTATAGGCTTCGGCCTAGAGAGCGCGTTATATGCGCATGGTAAGACTCTTTGGTGAGGGTGCATATTACGTAGCTAAAAAAACGCAGCGCAAGCAGAATGGATGTGAATAGTGTGTGTGTAAAGACCATGCTGTGCTGCCACGCTTTGCCAGGCTTGGTGCGCTCGTTCACCACCGTAGGTGGATCCAGAAAGTCTTCTTTCTCCCTCTTTTTCTCTCTCTCGCTCCTTTGAACACGCATGCATTAGAGAAAGGACAGAGATAAGAGCGAAAGTCACAAGGTGGCCACTCCGACCCTCTCTCTATTCTTTTCCAACACATGTGTTCAAACGGACAGTGAGAGAGATAAATACAAAGTCCTGGTTCCGCCTATGATCGCCACGCTGCGCTAGAAGATCTTGATCCGGTGCCAATTCCCATTTTCATCCCAGTCCGCCCACCTGTCCGCTTATTTTCTTTTTCGTAAAAATATCCCGCACCGCACCGCCCAAGTTTTAGAGATTTATTCATCTCTTCTTTGACGTGACGTATTTACTATCACCGAAATTTAGTGCAACAAGATGGATCAATTCATAAACAGCCGATCGAATGCTTGCACGCGCGTCAACAGAGAGGAGAAGAGAGAGAGAGGGAGGGAGAGAGGGAGATAGGGGGGAGTGGGATAGAGAGAGAAAGGAGAGAGGAAAATTGGTCAACAGCTGGGGATTGAATATGATACCGCTTTGAATGAATGGTCTGTAAAGTTACACGTATACAGGTTGTAAGATGTGCGTATTCAGATGTTTATTGTATTTACGGGGTGACTATTAAAAGAGACCCCACTCAGAAAGTTTGGACGGTTGCCGCTCGAAAAATTGAAGGGGAATGAAATGAATGTATCATTTGAAGACAATTTCTGCTTAACCTTGCGATGAAATCGACTCGATAGTAAACTAACAAGCAAATGAGGTCAATGAGGAAGTAATGAAGAATTTGAATCTTGAGGCCTGTGTTGAGATATCGTACTGTAAATGGAAGAAGCTCCTTTAATTTCTCACCATTCTAACTTGTGAGTGAGGACTTTTTTTATGATATACCATGGTACCATGGTTTTATGGTATACTGTATACCAAGAGTTATTTGCCTTTGCTCCCTATATTTTAAATTTTTCCTTCATGATGTGCGTATGTGTCCAGCGGCGGATCCAGCCCTCACGAACGGGGGGGGGGATTTTGGGATTTTCGCCCCTAAATGACTCCCTTTTCTTGCTTTCGCTCTTGCTTTTCCCCTTCCTCTTCCCTCTTTTCCCACGTTTTGAGCCGAACGGGGAGGGGCGATCGCCCCCTTCGCCCCTTCGCCTCCCTCCCCCCCGGTATCCGCCAATTGTCCGATTTCATGTACAAGATTTTGCAATGATACAATAATAATAGGGGAGTAAGAAATGCCCTTACTTTCCTCACATTACAAATAAAGGAGAGGAATAATGCGAATTATTTTCAATACAATTAATTAAACATTTAGGTGTCTGCAATTTTACACGATTTTCCAAAAGTGTAATAACGTGTTACACACCCAGTTATGAATAAAAAATGGAATAATATCTTTTTATGCTAGATTTACCGAAAAGAGCACTTGAAAATCCGAGAGAAAGAGGCGCAAGCTTTTAGAGCGTCGAGCGTCTGACTTTCAGATGCATTTAAAAATGTATCACCTCTTGGCCTGAAACTGAAAAGAAGCGAGTGATGATTTCGAGTCTCCATCAACGTCCATGCATGCAAAGGCCGTGACGATGTTCTTTTCATATCAAGTATAGTTTTAACGAGATTTAAAAAATCTGTCGGTGCTGGTGACAACTATTGGTTGATCAATTTTGTATTCGCGAATCACTGCGGATGATTTTTTCATTCAATGACTCCAACACTGCATCGCCTTTTATTCGTATACTTTAATGTAGGTACCTCTCAGATTACCTACCTTTGCCCTCCATTCGGCCATCCTTCAAGCTTCCAAACAACATTATCTAAAAAAATGACATGATTACAAGAAGGCCCAATTTTTACCGCAGTTTCATACAGCTATATAACGCAAAAATGGAGACGTCGCGTCGCGTCGTGATGTCGTGACATCTGAACGACTGGCAGTGGTACGAAACGTGGGTATTTGTGAAAGTCAAAATGGAAACTTCCAATCCCTGTTTTTTATTTTTTTGTTTGTACACTGAAATGAAAGTAAGGTCCAGAAACCCGGACGTTCCGGGCAAATATGGAACAACGGCAAAATCTGGGCGTCACACCCGTGTCCTCCGGGCATGACGCCTGGAAGTTCCGTGTCACACCCGGTTTTTGCCGGTGTTCCATATTTGCCCGTACTTTTCCGATTTTTTTGTTTTGTTTTGTTTTGTTTTGTTTTTTTTTCAGTGTAAAACTCAAGAACGATTTGAAAGCTCACGAATGCATGCCCCCCCCCAAACTTCGTCACCGCGATCATACAAAGCTATCTTACGACATGGGAAAATCCCCTCATGTCTTTTTTTCTTCATATTATGATGTAATAAGTTTTATAATGCAAGTGTTATTGATGAGTCGAACATGTTTTTGAAGAATCGACCCTCGATCTCCGTCTATCTCAGATTCGTATAAATAAGAAGGAAGAAGAAGAAAACAAAACTTAAACAATTTATAAAAAAAATTGTCCTCCCGTAAAGTCATGCTAGTATTGCTAGTGCTAGAAAAATGATGATACCTGATGTTTATATGATACTTACTTGCAAAAGTAAACAAATGTACTTGGCAAAATAACGCTTAAATAAACAAACCTATTAATTCTGAACTAGAAATGGAGCTCAAATCACTGCTTAAATTTTCTCAAGTACTTACTAATATGTAACACGTCCGGGAAACAATGAAAGTATGATCAACATAATTTTTGAGGTACGCATTGAAAGTCATAACGTATAGTAACGATTAGAATGTTGAGTTTATGTATAACATCTGATTTTATGTATAACATCATTATTGAGATAATTGTTCCTACACGCCCGTCATGGAATTGCGTCAGTACAGAATGAAGGCGCACTAGGCGGAGACGGAGGATTATTTGTCACATTGTTCATATGTTTTCAAAGTTGATGTGCAGAGAAAAATTAGATGGAACTGCCTATGTCTGTGCGATTATCGATATGTATCGATCGAAGTTTCGATGTTTTCCTGCTATCGAATGGATTCGATGCTGATGTTGATGTTAATCGATATTTCGACGAAAAACAGACCTAAGTGTCATTTTTTCCTTCTAAACCATCTCAAAAGCATAAAGAGGTATCATGATTTTCAGTGGTTTCTCAATTTTGACTTGTTAAAATTTGTTTCGATGCATCGATAAAATCTCGATGTTTTTTGGACATCGAAATTCGATGCACGAAACTTGGAATCGCACAGGCCTAGAACTGCCCTATCGCCATCAGTTATGCGATGCATGCAATCTATGGCTACATTGCACGGCGAAAACAGTGGAACTCGATCTTTTTTAGAGGTTTAAATGGATAAACAGCTACGTTACCAGATCGCAAAGCTTTGCCACATGCAGTCCAGTGTACCACCGTTAAGTTACCATTTTAAGTCCCTTTTTTTAAAGTTTTCTTAAAATTATTGAGGGGAGATTTAAACTTGTCAACGTCACGATCGTTTTTCTATAGCACCGGTACTGGCTTTTCTCCCTTAGAAATGGTATATTTCATTTGTTTCCAGCGAAAGCAAGCAACAGCCCTATATCAAAAGTAACTCCGTTTTAGTTGTTTGAAGTATAACATACAAGCAAATAACTTAAAATAAAACGAAGTGTAACGCAGTAGCGTCCAACGATAAAGTAGAACGCTTTTATTGCTAGTGGTGTAAACCCTTCCGCTATCACACAGTAAAAACTGCTTCGGTAGCGCTGACAAAACCTTTGATAGAAAAATAACAATGACGATGATTGAGCAAAGAAGAAACCAAGTATTTTATTCACCTAACCAAAGGTTTCGCACGCCTAAATAAAGAGTTTTCACCCAGAAATATCTCTTTAGTGAGTGAACAAAACTTTTAGTTGGGTGAAAAAAGATTTGGTTTGATCTTTGCTCTACTAAAGTTTTTTGCTGCATGGGTCATTTTTCTATCAAAGGTTTTGTCAGCTCTCCCAGCCGTGTATTATTGTGTTTATGCCATCCATCGAAGGCGCTCAATGATATACTCATGGTTTAACAAATATCAATAGGTCGTAGTCACTTTTAATATCAGTAAACAAATTTAATTGCTTTTTAAAGCTCTATTTTCGGTCAAAATTAAGGCCAAAAAATTGTTAGTTTGAAATTCTTGATTGAATTCCTGAAAACCTCAAACTCGCCCTTTCTTGTCAATAGTTTCAACCCGAAATATTAATCGCAGATCGCTCGGAATGGTGTCAAAATGATCTTACACAGAAAAGAAGAAAAAACGCTCTGGTTGAAAAATGACCCAGCAATATACTTTAGTATAGCAGAGCTACCCAAAGCTTTTGTCCGCCTAACTAAAGAGATTTTGCCGGGTGAACCAAAAAATTAGGTGGCTCAACTAATAAAGTCTTCTGCTGCGGGTTATTTTTCCCACCAAAGGTTTTGTCAGCGCAACCAAAGCGTTTTATTTTTTCTGTTTTATTTCTGCTTGTAAATTGAACGAATAAATTCGAGTAGGATAGTGAATAGGTTGTATAATGGAGCTCTTGCAAGGTTTTGCTGTAGGCAAATGGCGAGTATCAATTCCAATGAGAAATGCTCGAAAATATCGATGAAACCATTAAAAAAGTGTAAAACTCACTCCTCGCAGAGAAAACTTAACTTGAAATTTCGGGTGACCACCCTTGCATGTATGCACCAACCTCGGATTCGGACCCCAAACAACAGAACATATCCGACGAATTTGAACAATGAGATTAATGAATTTGCTTTCAAAAAGTAAATTTGAAGGAATTAAAAGTCCATTTATACACATTTTGTCACTAGGAGCACGGTGATAACTACAGAAAAAATCTACGTTGCGTATAATAAACGAGGAAGACGGCACTTAATTTCATGCCCTGTTCTTTTGTTTGGGGTCCGAATCGAGGTTGGTGCAAACATGTTGGTGGTCACCCGAAATTTCAAGTTGAGTTTTCTCTGCAAGGAGTGAGTTTTAGACTGTTTTAGTGGTCTCGTCGTTATTTTCGCAGTATTTTACATTGAAATGGATACTCCATTTGCCTACAGCAAACCCTTGCAAGAGCTCCATACTAAACCATACAGCTCTCATAAGCAGCTTGAATATTACGCCCTTGATTTTGCACCTAGGAACCAAAGCAGCGTATAGTATCTAAATAAAGTACCATCATCCTCATCAAGCGTTCTTGAAACAATCCCTAGAATGTTCCCCTCTGACCCGTGTGCGACTGAAGAGCGTCACGTAGCTGTAGTGGCGCCTGCCCGTAATTATCATCCAAGTGCAAGAAGATCAAAGGGAGAAAGACGCGAGAAATTTGAATTGAGTTAATCAACAGTTCTAACCTGTGCCCTCACATTTACCTTCTTTTCTCTCTCTTCCCCCCTCTCCTTCTTTTTCCCTTCTCCTTTTCCTTCGACCATCTATCCATTGAGACGAGTCTTGTAATTAAATGGCTTCTACTTTGAAGAACTTGAGGAGTATTTGAGGACTTGTTCCTTCCACGAAACATCCAGTCCCCGTTTGTCGTCTCAGGCGGATTGCGCACGAATCCTAAATTTACTACCCCTTCAGAGAGAACTAGCTGTCTTCTCTGGTTGTAAGGGTAGGTATAGGTACAGTTCAGAGACATTTCTTGAAATCATTTTGACTCTCAAATACTCTCAAGCCGAGTCGAATCAAGTAGAGTAAGAAAAAATGTAATTCAGAGACGCTCCTCAAATAAACCAGAAATTCTTAAGGAATCTTGAGTGAATTTCAAGGTAGCTAACAAGCTATACCTTGAAATCATTTCCTTGAGTACACTACTGTGAGTTTTCGTAGCGCGTCTTCCAATTGCAAATTTTAGACTCAATCTCACTCGAAAATGCTTGAAACTTTCTCGAAAATCTCAAGGGTCCCTTGCTCTAGGTTTTTTTCTGAATTGAAAATTGAATACGGAGGACTCAAGTCCATGCTAAGTCAAAGATATCGCGAGTTAAGTCTCTGAATTGCACCACAAATGTTTTCTTGTCTGGCTTTTCTACGTTTTTTCGTCTGGCATGAAAGAAGAAGAAGATTTACTTTCAATGTTGGCGCTTGAAAAAGAAAAGTTATTCGAAAAAAAAAAAACAAAAATGAAAAACAAAAAAAAACAAAAAAACCAGAAAAACCATTTTGGTAGCGATGACAAAATCTTTGTTTGAAAAGAATAGTGACGTAAGCGAAAGAATTTTGATGAGCCAATCAAGTCTTTGATTTACCCAGCAAAATTTCTTCAGTTAGGCGCGTATACAATACAAAACCTCTATGGTTAGTCGTTTCCTTGGTCAGCATTGAGTCAAAAGTTTCTCAGCGCTACCACAGCGGGGTTAACTGCATTGTGTAGGCAAAATAAAAGCATCAGTGGAGTTGTAGTGTTTAACTATGTCAATTTAATTAAAAGTGATGAGTGAGCAGTGATTTGATACACTAGCCTGGTTCTGGAAAGAATAAGCCATTTCACGTTCTTATACATCATATTACATCCAAAAATGTCGGCTACATATTTGCTGCATATCATTTTATCTTGATGTTATATGCGAAACATTCGCATTTTCTCGGCGAAATGTCCATATTTTATGAATGGGCTATTATACAAATAATATACGTGCAAAACAACGTAAAATCATCGTTGACTATTTTGAGTTTATGCGACAGGCTTTTCTGAAAGCAAACTTCCGTTAGTGGAAGATCGAAACGTGAACTCTGGCAACGCTGCATTTCTTCCATTTAATTTCATGCAAACTATCGATTTGAAAGAGTGCACCTCTACTAGATCGATCTTTTTCTCGCGTTCTAACGGACAAAATAATGCCTTGCCTGATTGCGCGCGACGCGACGCCAATCATAGAAAGTCTTGCGACAAGGACATTTAGTGAACACTATGAACAACCATTGCTCTCGTTTTCATCCGGACCCATTTGGTTAAATCTATTACGGTAGTCTAGCTTTCTCGGCACGTTAAAATTTTACTGGTGTATGAATTCGCATCAAGGTCGATCGAATGGCTTTATGCACAGAAGAACCATATCTAAACATGCTTAGGAAACAGAGGCGTAACGTGCAATGGGTCTGTTGCAAACTTTTGCTACAGCGCTATAGAGTGTTCAATCTCATGTAAAATCGCGTGAAAAGTTCATTGGTGGCATGAGAAAGTCATAAAAACCAGTATGAAACTCACAAGAGACGTTTAATGAAATTCAAGATGGCGGTAAAATATCGAGCAACCTGTATGTATGCACCACGAACATCCAAGGATAGCCAACCTCACAATATTGATCACACCCAATCACAACGTAAATGAACACATAACCTCTGAAGCTGTGAGGTTGTCAACGTTGGCAATCCTTGGATGTTGAAGGTGTATGCATACAGATTGCTCGATATTTTACCTCCATCTTGGATTTCATTAAACGTCTATCGTGAGTTTCTTATTGCATTTTATGACTTTCTGATGCCACCAATGGACTGTTAACGCGATTTTACACGAGATTGAACACTCTTGATCGTTGTAGCAAAAGTTTGAAACAGACCCATTAGGCAACGTTGAAATGTGCGTATTAAAACTCATGTAAAATATCGAATGCGAAGGTATTCACCAAAAGCCTTTAGTTCGATCTTTTGTAATGGATTTAAATAGACACATTACAACGTTGTCAAATGGCACGCTACACCACTGGTAGGAAATTCATCGCAGTGTCGGTTCATTTCTGCACCAATGATCTTCTTGAATATTTGGTCCTGCATTTAGTATATATACTCTCTAAGGTATAGCAAACAATTAATTTCAGCTGCTGGAGTATTTGCTGCTATAATTATACATGTCGGGGATTGTCGGTTTGCTGATTTGCTCACGACAGAGCTACCGCTTTGGAATAATTAATGCCATTTTTCAATTCATCGATGATTCCACCGGTCGAGAAAAGATTACACAGTTCAGTGTATGACTGTACTGCACGAAAATACTCTGATCTGTAATCTTTTCTCAATTGGTGGAAATGCCGTTAAATTATTAAAATGCATACCCGCAAGTTTTTTAAAGTCATCGACAACTCCACCGATTGAGAAGAGATTACAGATTCAAGTATCCTCGTGCATTACAGTTTTACAATGAACTGAACCGAGTAATCTTTTCTCAACCGTTGGAATCAGCGATGAATAGAAAACTACCATTAATTATACGCAATACGGCAGCTCTAGATCACGACGCTATTTTTATTGTTAGTATAATACTTGCAATGCATGAGCCTGCCTTGGACAGCCTCAGCCGCCTCGCCTGTAGAATAAAGCGAATATTTCAGTGCCTACGATGTAGGCAACACAAGGAGCTTGCTTTAATTAGCAAAGCGAATCCAATTCGTTTCAGAGAATGCCAATTACTCCTAGGCGCGCGTATAGGATGTTATGTACATGAAGTATGCTGTCTCTTACTAATTTGATTAAACCATTATAGACCCTTCGTCATACACGCATCAATTCAAATGTTTCATACTTTTTTTTGTATAGATATCAAATGTTTTAATCGCTAAAGGTTTAACCAATTAGTGCATAGCGTCCAGAAAACTGGACAGCGCTAAAAAAAATCCCACGGACGCAAACATGCACGAAATAAATTGTAGACTAAGGGAATGTTTCGTCTACTGGTGCAAAATGTCAGTGAGTTTTTTCGTCAAGGTACGTGCATCCCTGCTTGAGAAATTGACGATAAATCAGAATGGCAATGGACAGATTTTCAGTCGTCGGAGATGGGTTAGTGTATTTTTAAAATAATACTGAACCATCATTATGATTTTAAAAACTAATGTTACAGACTTAATTTCAAGGATTTGAGGAATAGATCAAGACCAAGATATCTCAAATCGGTTAAAAATTGACGGAGTTACAAGTGTAAACATTTCACTCTATTTAAATATCCTTAATTAAGGCTTTGTTTATTCAAGTAAAGGTATTTTGCGTAAGTAGTAGTATGACTGTTTGGGACTCTGTATGTCACACTATTTGGAACCTTTATTCGGAACTAAGGTGAAAATAGTGTCATAAACATCTTCGATATGAACCATCACACTAAACGTCTACTCTTAATGAGGTTCTACATGCAATTAAATAAACGAAAAATTTCATCTTTTACGAAAAAAGATTTAAATCTTCACAATTTATTTGTAAAGTTGATAATCTTTTTAATGTGACACCTGACACATCGCACGACTCCCGTTTCGGCGGTGGGTATGAGTGATACTGATTTCTTACTGACGAAACAAATCTTCTGTTTTATGAGCCTATTACTTACATGGGAAAAAATAAACCTCGATTAAAATATTGGTGAAGTTAGCATGTCTAATGATGACCGCAAATGACGTGTTGTCACTCTTTACTTGAACTTACTCACGTAGCAATTAACATTGCCAAAAGGTGCGGTGGATATGAGTGATACTGATTTCTTACTGACGAAACAAATCTTCTGTTTTATGAGCCTATTACATGGGAAAGAATAAACCTCGATTAAAAAATTGGTGAAGTTAGCATGTCTTATGATGGCCGCAAATGACGTGTCGTCACGCTTTACTTGAGCTTACTCACGTAGCAATTAACATTGCCAAAAGGTGCGGTGAATAACTATCCAATTTCCCTTTTTAGCGATTTACGCATGGATAAAAAAAGAAACAAATGGGGTCGTTCACGTAGCCACCAACTGGCAACGCTACATAGTTTTTTTTTCACCAAGGGGGAAAAAACCCCCCGCGCTTTCCGTGTCATTAAAATTCTTGCCAAAACATTTTATGATGTTTCATGAGGCGGGAGAGAGGGTAAACAGCGAGCTTACGCACGAGCCAACGTTGTATACAATTTAAAATAATTGATTAAAACGAATTTGTAGCGCGGAGCGTCAGGGACAGATTTTTAAGGAAAAAAAGAGAAATGATACTAATGGGGTGCTAGCAGTTTCTGGTCAGCAGCCAGTAAAAATATGAAATTGTGCTTACGTCAAAAATATTTTCTCGTTGCACACCAAAAGTTGAGGTGCAGTTGAGACTCACATAAAAATAAATTTCAGCTCATAACGTATATAAACTTTGCTGTGAATCGCGCCAGACGCACCTATACTTACATTTTGTTTTTAAACTCGTTATATAGGCAAGAACACTGAGACCATTTGCAATTATTATTTCATGCTCTGGTCGTTCCGGCAAATGCAGTATAGCCAACCATCATTATAGCAGGGTAGACTTATTGTTAGTGAAGAAATATACGCTTCTAAAATTGAGTAGATAAAAAATGCTGCCATTGAGAATCGAAATGTGGCAGAAGGTACAAGAAGTGTTAGGCGCGCCTTCATCCTGAATCGTCGCAACATGCTGTTACCAGGGTTACAAGGAAACAAAGTTTTTGCTGAGACGAAATTTTTTTCATTTAATAATTCGCTGAGAGGAATGCTGCTATAGCGGCCGTACATTACATTCTTGCAAAAAATGGATAAAATATCGGCATGTCGGCTCCTCTGCGTAAAAACCAACCAAATTCACTGATAGCTGAATAGATATGAATATGTATAGTAAAAGGTATTTTAATAATCGTTCAGTAATCTATTAAATTACTTTCCGGTTTTTTAAAGATAAATCTCGAATTCTCGAAAAGCTGAAGATTTACCGTAGGAGACAACCAAAGAAAGAACCTGTCTTTTTTAGTCCAAAACTTAATTTCAAATAGGGCAAAACGTGCTGAGAGTGATTTGTCTCAGCAATGATTCTTGCTTGAAGCTCTTCATTAAATTTATAATTTTAAACTTTCAAGGTAAATTCTCATTGCGCGTTTTCAAACGCAACATTCTCTTCTGGTTTTCGGGATGATTTACGGCGGTATTTTACAACTGCCTGCAAGCGTTTGCATATGCATCAAAGACATGAAATTTGATGTTTGTAAACAGTTTATAGAGTCTTCGCGTGGAGCTCATGGACTACCGAGCCTTGAAACTGCCTTAATTTGTTTGGAGAATAAACTGCAATAAAACGAGGTCGGCTATCCAGTATCCAGCCCAACTGGAACGGTTCTTTTGAATAAATAAAGATATGTTTTAATACTGGACTTTATCATGCCCAGTTCTCTTTGGAGGGAAAAATAAAGAGTTATAAATAGTTTAAAAAATGAAAACATGGGTTTTATTTACCTCGAGCAATACTTACGGTCTCTTTAAAGCATGCCCAGTTTAACAGACGCCTGTTGGTCTCGTACTGCTGTGCTATGGCCATGATGGTAGTTTATTGTACAGCCATTGATCTCAAGCAATGTATCGACATGACGTAACGCGATGGTACCTTCTTGGCATGTTTTCCAAATACGCTTTGAAGGCAGTAATAACGAGATATTTAGTATCGGCGTATTCAATCTTGCAATTTTGCATTTAGTTCGGTTAAACCTGTGTAAAATATCGATACGAGGGAGTGGAATGTGCAACCCAAGGTCCATATACATAAGGTCTGGCCGGTAGCGCCAACTCGGGAAATCCAATGTTTGGGAGCCCATACCCCCATTTACTTTAACATTCTTCCCGAGTTCGCCGCCTTCTTGGATCAATGGTTTTAAATAGAGAAGTGGTTCCCAAACTGTGGACCAACGAGGGGAGCCGAAATCTACCGGCCAGACCTTATGTACATGGACCTTGGTGCAACCCTAGATATATCGACTTTTTCCATGATTTTAAATGGGCCAAATGCAATGTCGCCAGATTGCATGTGCCACCGCTGGATCATATATAAGTACATCTCCATCAGTACCAGTTAGCTCTTCAAAGTAATAGTTATAAGTACTATAACTAACACGTATGCCTTTTAATTGCCGACATCCATCTCATTCATGTAAGGTATACCTATTTTTGCTTCAGCCTTTACTTCGTGATGGTTGATCAACAATTAATTGAAGGAATTGTAGCTCCAATAATTGTAAGTCCGATCACGAAACATGCACACACTAATTCTGAGCGTTGAGGGTTTTTTTAACGGATTTTTTTTTGCTTGTTTCAGTTCCGGCTATCGTTGCGTGGGCGGTTCAGGGCGGAGAGGCAAGACTTCCGTGTGACGTATCTGGAGACAAAGTGAATATGGTTCTCTGGTTCAAAGATTCGACCGGCATTCCACTGTACAGGTAATTTTGTTCTTTATACAGCCAACTCATAGCGCTTCTTTAGTAATTTCTTTCACAAAGATGATCAAAGTTAATATTTTGGAAGGACGGCGAAAAAGTTTCAAACACAGTGACGAAAATCTGAATTCTCCGCGGTATCAAAACACTGGGGCCGATGTTTATCTGAAGAAGAAAGTTTGACAACCACGAATTCGTTTGAAAGTGATCGTATATATTTTAACCCATATATGCCCAACTTTTTTGAACATGTTGGGTGTTTTTTGGTGTTTTTCTCAAAAAACACTACCTTAGAGTTAAAAAAATTTAAAATTTAAAAATTGTGAAATTTTCTGGTCCAGCTAAATTATAGGTGCTGAATGGTCACAACATTGATTTTTTATTTAAATTGGCCTAACTTTACTGTAATTTGGTCCAAAAAAACCCATTTTAAATGGGTCGTTAACGACCCAATGGGCATATATGGGTGACGTTCTTGAAATTCATCGAAAAATGAACTAGCATCTTAAAGTAACCCTTTAGCTAGTGTATCTCTCTTTGAACAATGGCAGTCCATTCATATGGATAAATTTCCCGCACGAAGTCAGCCAAGGTTAGACAGAAGCGCCAAGTAGCGTAGGTTCAAACCTTGGGGAGGGAGATAAAATTGGGAGGTGTTGGGTTACGTCGTTTATATACTTATATAGTAGCAACACGAGATTACATTCAGCACGTTAAAGACTGTCGATTTGGTTCACGAATAAATCCCTCTATGGTGACTCTCAGAACTTTTTTCTAAAGCCACGTAAATTTGTCTCCAGTGTTTATGATAGTTTTTACCCTTTTAAAATCGACGCTCATCCAAAAAAAAATTCTGTAAACAAGCAGATAATCTCATCGAACTCTCCTTTGTTCCCCATTCATCCACTCTTCAAGTGGGAAGATTCCAAACCGATGGCTGGTGCTCGTTGCTTAGGAGGAGCTCACCGTCAATCAAACGCAACACCAGTAACTCCCCGCTCCCCCTCTCACCCACTCCCCCATCTTCCATCCTCCCCGTAAACCTTCCTCCCTCGTACTTCGGGAGCACTTTAGAGATTTATGAGCTCCGTTCTTACAGTTATATAGTTCTAATTTGTTATGCACGATTTATTTTCTCCCTCGCTCTCTCCTACCCCTCCATCTGTAATTCTGTCACTCTTCCAACTCTTTGCGCATGCGCGAGTGGCCGTTGTCTTTGTCGCACGCACCGCGCACCTTCATGCCTTCATGTGGCGTAACAAAAAACAAAATGCTTCCCCGTAAAATATTCCTCCGTTGAATTTGTTTATTTTTTGTCTCATAAGCAGTGAAAGGCGGTATGAGACGTACATGGCAAGAGGCACGCTCTTGAACTATTGAGGTTGCGCTCCCTTTGCGCCATTGAGATACCAATAAGTCGATATGATTGGTGATTTGGCTCCATTTCATTCAGCTCTGTTGAGATTACACAGCGTTAGCATATTGGCGGAGCATGCAAACTGACGATACAAACTGACTTATCCGACGGTTCTTAGAAATTAACGCAATCTCAAGTCACCCGCGAGCATGGGCGAAGCCAGCAATTTGGCAACTGTGGATTCTTCCCATTCAAATGTATTAGGAATAATCGATTAGAAATTGGGTCATGGCCCACTCAAAAATCGATTGATTCTCATATATTCAAACGGGAAGAATCCACAGTTGCCAAATTGCTGGCTCCGTCCATGCCCGCGAATCTTGTCCCTTAAGTGAATCCAAAAGGGGGTGGTCGGCGTACTTTGGTTTGAGATCGGAAAAATTAGCAACAAATCTGTCGTAAAACAAAAGACAATAAAAATCACAATCTTTAGCCTATAATAAGCTAAATTTAAAATTTTCCAGGACCGTTTCCAGGTTTTAATTACTGGTTAAAAGTTTTTATAAGACGAAAATTGGTCTCAAAAGTTTATAAATGAAAAATCAACGAGACATTTTAAATTCTGATTTTTGACGATCTTAGATCATAGAGCGGCGATCGTGTAATACCAATGAGAAAGCAGTGTCGGATTATGCAATGTGGCAACAGTGTTGCCAGATCGAGGGTAAAAATCCGTATCATCCCCATTTGAATCAATGTAAAACGTACGGCTTTTTCACCCCAATCTGGCGACACTGTGGCAACAACGGATTCTCTTCATTTAAACCTACGTGAAAATACATATAATCGATCTTTATGGTATTTACTAAATCCCTGAGATATCGATTCTTTTGCGTAGCTTCAAATGGAAAACAAAAATATGGTCGACGTAGTCGTGGCATATTTTGCCGCTGTGGAAGATGCGAGTTAATAAGACAAGGTCATTCACAGAGGCATAATATTAATTTTTCTGTAGAACTTATATACGGATTTTGAGTGAATGTAAGTATTAAAAGGTGGATCCAAGAATTTGTCATCCTCACCCTGTGTTCGGCTAATGAACACATGTGTTAGATTATAGGACAAATATTTACAGGGGCTGGAATCACTCGATGGCCTCTCCCTTTATCATTTATTCTGTCCATTTAAACTCGTAAGGTTGAATTCGAGACACACGGCACACCCATTAGTTCGATCTTTTTCACGGGCTTAAAGCTACAGAAGGCGGTTTTTGAGCAACGTCACAGAAATGAACTGTTAGCAAACAATGCACTTACCAGTCACCGGCTCCAAACTATCTCTATCATTCTCTCGTGACCAGTATGTATTGGTGTCTCTTTTCAAAGTTGAATTTTGTACGCGGCGATTAGTATGACGCGATTTCTTCTCACAATCGCATTTAAAATCACTCACATGGCTAATAAATTGTTTCTTTACAAAGGATTCACAAAAATCTCTACGTACTATCGACGAATTAAAGATTGTCGCGAGATTCACACACATTTTTAGTTATGAGTGTGAGTGAGGAACTGATCTGCAACGGCTTTCCCGTCCCATCCGCACTGGTCTCTCACTTGCAAGGTGTGAGGAGTATGGAGAGTGGCCGAACGAGAACCTTTTAGCTCGTAAAAATCTCGTGACAGTCTTTAATTCATCGTCGATAGTACCTATAAGATTTTAACGATGAGAGAGGGATGAACAGTACATAGAGGGTCATACGTGAGAGTGAGAGAGATGATTCGGAACGCGCAACAAACTTTTTCACCGAATGACGTCATCACGGAAATCGTTTATTCACAATGTTACCAGATTGATTCGCAACTGGAACTAATTGGAGAGACGCATGCAGAGTAACGTAAATGAAAATATTCGTAATCTAGAACTGCTACGAACGTCTTAGCCGGCCCACTACACGGCAAACCACTTTGAATGAGTTTAAGAAACGTTAAACAAATTATATTATACAAATAAGCGTTATGGCCATCTTCTCCTGCGTGACTCGCAGGGGTCCAAAGAATTTCATCTACCGTCATTAATGGTCGGATTTGGCTCGAGACCAGAAAAAGCCAGACCATAGACCACGGGAGTAGGAGCTGTGTGAATAACAGCATCCCAATTTTGAGTCAAAATAATCTGAAAGCTCTCCCAAACTGCATTCCCTATTCTTACTTGGAGATAATTGGGAAGAAATATCATAGCATTTACTATGATCGCGCCCGTTAAAAAGGATTGCCTCTTAACGACAACTGGCAAGCATCCGCGTTTTAACATCTCACCGGTAAAATTGTTGACAGTATTGACACCGCATTTTTCAGATGGGAAAAATTTCCCAGCATCTATCTAAATAACCTCGTTTCTCAACGTTTTGAATACATCTCTGAATAGTTTCGTCGCCGATCATTTCCGGAAAGTCGCCCCTGTTTAGAAAACCTAAAAATTATGTATCACCTGTTTCATCTCTCTTGCCTTGTCCTCTTTATGCTTTCTAGTGACGCGAGATTTTGTGTAAAAAATACAATTTCCCCAAAGTGAAATGTGTTTACTTTTTTCCAAATCTGGCGCTCTGGTGCATTCTCAAAGAGTGATTTCAGTTTTAAAACAAAAAGTTCTTCACTCATATTGAAAAAGGAGGACACATTTTTCAGTTAAATAGCTTAATTTCAGCTATTAAGTCAAATGATTAGAGCTATACAGGGTGTTTCTAAAACTTATGTCATCCTTTCTACCACATATTTTTGAGGTCAAAATAAGACTTTTTTTCCTATAAACGTGTGTCCGAAAATGCCCCCTACTGAGCTACAGCCCCCAAAGTTTTACAAAATTGTTGGTTTTTTTGGAATATCGACCAGAATTATGAACCGAATGTCATGAAAATTGGTGTCACAAGGTACTTTTACGTGTAGAATCCATTAATGACCTCGAGAAATTCAGAAATGAGGTCTGACTGTACTTTTCAGGCAATCTTATACCTTCAACGACACAAATTTTATGTTACGGAATGGAAATTTGAAAAATAAATAATGAAATCAGACGAGAAAAACTCTTAGAAAGATATTTGGTCCTCTTTAATTCGGTCGATACGACGCGTATTAACCGAGATAATCGCTGCACAAGGCGGAAAAGTCAGCGATTTTACTGTAGCGGGCGGCCCGTAGAAGCAGCGGAGTGGCGGGTTGCATACTTCCTGCCGCTCCTCGTGGTGAAAGCGCTGACTTTTCCACCTTGTGCAGCGATTATCTCGCTTAATACGCGTCGTATCGACTAAAACAAAGAGGACCAAATATCTTTCTAAGAGTTTTTCCCATCTGATTTCATTATTTATTTTTCAAATTTTCATTCTGTAACATAAAATTTGTGTCGTTGAAGGTATAAGATTGCCTGAAAAGTACAGTCAGACCTCATTTCTGAATTTCTCGAGGTCATTAATGGATTCTACACGTAAAAGTACCTCGGGGCACCAATTTTCATGACATTCGGTTCATAATTCTGGTCGATATTCCAAAAAAACCAACAATTTTTTAAAACTTTGGGGGGGCTGTAGCTCAGTAGGGGGGCATTTCCGGACACACATTTATGGGGAAAAAAAGTCTTATTTTGACCTCAAAAATACGTGGTAGAAAGGATGACATAAGTTTTAGAAACACCCTGTATGTAGTTTTCATTTTGTATTTATACGTTTACCTACTTAGGTTGAAAAAATTCGAATGCAAACGGACCAATTGTTGAAGAAGTATCATCCGTGACGGACGGGCAGCCAGACGAACAGTCGTACAGACATTTTTGGGATGTGTTCAGGATTTGTTAATGTGGAGCTAACTCAATTTTCAAATTTTGCATGATTATAATATAGGGTGAGCAAGGAAAACACAAACCTGATGTAACCCGATGATGAAGACTGTCTATGAGCGACGTTAATGGTAGGGCATTGTAACATTTGTAACTATTGGACATTGTAACTATTCATGTATTTCAACTCATTTACTTGTCCATTTATTTGTTTTGCTCAGTTTGGACTCACGAGGAGGCAACGTTCGTCAAGCAACTCATTGGGCTGTGAGCGGGGATTTAGGGGAAAGGTGTTCTTCGACGATGGGAGCCGACGATAGAGAGGCGGTTCTTACGATAAAAAATGTGTCACCCGAGGATCAAGGAGTGTATAGATGTAGAGTGGATTTCATCGACTCACCAACAAAAAATTATAGAGTCAATTTAACTCTCGCAGGTGAGTTTCAGGAAATGTGATAAATTTTAATTCTAATGATATTATAAACATTAAACCTCCCATGCTTTTAGACGAGAATGTGGTGATCGGTTGCATGTATTAACTCTCAAAGGGCCTGGGGGGTGATCACGGAGGATCGTTTCGTTTCGTTTTCGTTATCGTTATCGTTTACGTGTAACCTTATGGGTGGCTCAACTGATCGAATCGTTTTGAGCCTCTCGTAACGATTGAAACGGTCGAAAGGAAGCGATGAGTTGGAGTCTGTCGTTTACTCGATCGTTTGAAGTAGGAAGAGGTGAGGAGGGGATCACCTGCGCGATCGAGTTGCGCAGAAGCAAGCCCATTTGATTTAATGCAAACGATAACGATAACGATACCGAAACGCAACGATCCTCCGTGATCACCCCCCAGGTTATTTAAAAAAAAAACGTCACTCTTCCGTTTATAAAGGGAAGGTATAGGTAACTGTTTGTACTCGGGGGAGTTGAAATTGTCTATACGATACATTGAAGGCGCCCGAAGACATCTTATCTTGTACATGTTTTCATCAATAATCGCGTTTATCTGGAATGAAGACTGCGGAACAATATGAAGTAAACTAGAGAAGAAAAACGAGTACACTCGGGCTTGGTCCTTAAAGGGTTAAAAGGACCGATGAAATTGTCGCAAAATCTAGACAGTGGGTCACTTCAATAACGTCTCTAAACATATTCCATGCTGCTTATTTGTGGTTAGGGTCGTCTTGGTATGTACACGCTTATATAGAGAGCGAAATGCGAAACCAATACCTAATTATATCCTCCCTAAATACGATTTACGTTATTTTACTTTATATACTGTAATAATTGTGACAGGCCAAAAACTTCATCACTGGTATGCTCTATCAATTTGGTTGATCTTCAAAAAACTCACCATAAATACGTAATAATCGCCGTATAAATGTGGGTTAAATTCATATCAAGCGAACATTAACCACAGAATCTCCAGCGGATCACATTGGTATGATTATAGACGATATAGGTCATTCGAAATAAAAAATTACAGTAAAATACAGTAAATTACAGTAAATTAGTAAAATTCCGTGAAAATGGCATATCGGCTGTAATTCCATTGCGATCTGTTTTGTATTAGCTAAGATATAACCGTAAAAATAAGAATGAAAAAAAAGAAGAATCGCTGTTTTGTGATAGCATTCTCCTGTTGAAATTTGGGATCGATTTTCATGTTTTCTCTCCTTTTGTAACATCAGCAATGTCACTATGATGACGGAACTGTTTTTATTAAGGCTCGCAAATAATATGTATGACTTAGCCTTATTATAAACCTTTTTTTTTTTTTTTTTTTTTTTTTTGCAGTTCCACCATCGCCTCCAATTATAATGGATATGCAAGGCAGGGAGATCGATAAAGTTGCCGGACCTTATTATGAAGGCTACGATCTGCACCTAACTTGTCTCGTTTCGGGAGGTATGTTCTCAAATTTATTGCTTTAATGATTCATTACTGCTTGTTCACTGCAAACTTTTGACTTTCTAGTATCTACATATTTGGGAAATTGAGGAAGATGAACACTTTTTGTCCAAATTGATGTGTGCATTAGCTTTTTTTCATTTTCGCATAGGATTGCATGTGTAAAGTGGGCGTCCTCTGTAAGAGGTGGTGTGACGGGAGAGAATTGGTCCAGCTCTTCGGTATGGAAAATAGGAACACTTGAGTTTCTTTTACGTGATCTTTATAATAAAGGAAATGGTTAAATAAAATGCAGAGTCACAGAGAATATCATGATAAAACTTGCTTCTCAAAGTAGCTCTCAAGTGCAGCTTTTATAGTCGGTCCACAAACTACATAATTTTCAAATATTTGCAAATTAACAGACACTTTAACGTCCAATTAGTCAAAATGTTGAGAATCTTGTCGGGAATTGAAACTGCACCATGATTGATGATGATCCCCGATCAGTGGCGTAGCGTGCAACTTGGCAACGTTGCAGTTTGTCCATTTAAAGCCATGTTAAAGGTCGACTGCGAAGGTGGTCACCGAACACGCAACAGTTCGATCTTTTTCATGGCTTTAAATGGACGAACCGCAACATTGCCAAATTGCACGCTACGCCACTGTCCCCGATATCATTCATGATTGTCAAAGGTTTGCAAGCCGCCAACCTATGATGACAGATGATGCACACCAATCAGCCGATATTCACTCGGAGGCTACACTTTGAGGATGCAATTTTAATTTCTGAAGAACCTTTTTATCGGCCTTTATGACGTCTCACCCATGAGACTAAATATGTATAAAGGTATCGATAAAAATTACGACGCGAAGGCTCAACATCAAATCACCGTGTTGCTCTTCAGTTCGGCTCGATTTGATTCAAAGGCATCGCGTGCAGTTTGGCAACAATGTATTATAGCCATTTAAACTCATGTAAAAGATCGATATCAGAAGGTGCACAGTGCACAAGGAAAATTCGATATATTTAACGAGTTTAAATGGAGCTGTTGCATTGTTGCCAGATGGCACGCGACGCCACTGATTTGATTTTGACCCGGTTATTCGTACCTCTTTAAGGTTTTAAGGAGGTACTACTCCCTAAAAATAAAAACACTCTGATTACTCTATCCGTCTGAACTTTTTTCTCTTAAAAGATACACATTTGAACCCCTTTCAATTTTTTTTTTTTTTAGCTGGTTCGATACTTGCCCCTTTTATACGAAGAAAAAGTTGAAAAATGATGCTCTTATTGGGATAAGCTATATCTCAAGCTGTACAGACTTCATTGATAAGTTCTTTATTGCTAGATTAAGATCTAATAAGTATGATAACAGATGGGTTTTAAAGAAATTGAATTATTTACTTTTATTCCAAAAACTTTACTACGATCAATTTTTTCAACGTGGATTCTAAATTTTGAACTTCATGTGGACAATCTTCTGATCCATCAATCTAAGTGTACTTCTTTAAAATTCTGCTTCTTAAAAAAAAAAAAAAAAAAAAAAAAAAAAAAAAAAAAAAAAACTTGACGTCTCTAGCTATAATTGAACTTTAGATCTTCCAAACCCAAGTTTAAAAACTGACGGAAAACAAGTTTACATGGGAGAGCAAAAATACATAGCGTGGTCCTATGTCCCTTCAGTTTAAAACATCGCAGTTAAAATAGTTACCTACTGCTAAAAGCTAGGAAAAAAACAAGATCGCCGTCTTCGCTTTGTGGGAGTTTTCTCTATACTTTGGGTAAAAAAAAAAAAAAAAAACAACCTGTTGTACCCCCTTAATGTAAATTAAGTATTTCGATTCAACTTAATTAACGGTGAAAGAAAGGCTGTTATTACTGTGTTGCAATAAACTTGAGTAAAGATCAAATTTCGTGTCGTCGTCATCTAACAAAAATAAAAGTAACACGATTCGCGATACAAAGAGCATTGCTCAAGACGTATACGAAGCTCATATAATAGTGAGACATTGCTGTCGCGTAAATCGTAATAATGCATCGAAAATACGGAGAGAGTCAAAATCTCATTTCTGCCTCTCAAAACTTAGCGCGCGAAATCTTTACAATAACCCCTTTTTTTTGTGCTCGGCGCGTGATCATTACGCGGTGGCGCACACAATAAATTAACAAAGGCGAATACCTACTTTCGAGATTCAGAATTTTGATTCAAAGTTCGTCCCTGTCAAAGTTCGGCAAGGAATAAAGTTTTAAGTTTGAAAGCTCGCGAATTAAATCGAGCAAACGCGGCGCGAAACCAGGTAAACAGCAACGCCCAACGCCCAAACGGACTGAGCCGTGTGTATCAATTAAAAGTTAGTAAGCGCAGATGTTTTCGTTCTGCTGCCGCTACTTTTCTGCAGTGCTCCTGTGCTGTGCGCTGCAGGTGCATTTCATCCGAGAATTATTAAAATTAAACTACCAGGAATTACATCCTTTTATGAAACGAATTTCATTTTCTGAAAGCTCGTGTTTGATCACTCAAAAAGGCTGTTTCCTGACGTGGTGTGGTGGCGTCTCTCGGATCTCAACTGTCTCTTGCCTACACTGAGAAAAATGCTTCGGTTGTTAGAACTGAAGATTCGACTTATTTTGATCACCGAAATTTTCGGTTGAATAAACCAAAATGTTCGGTCGTAAGTACCGAAGAAATCGGCAAGTATAATCTAAAGTCCGCCCTTACCTAATACTCAGTATTAAAAATGAAGCATTCGATATCAGGACGGAACATTTCGGTTCCTCAAACCGAAAACTTCGGTGATCAAATTTTACCGAAGTATTTTTCTCTGTGTACTTACATCGTATAATTACAATCAGCGCGGAGCGGAGGTTCCCCACTGAATCCGAGCCTTTTTTTAATCCATTCATTTCCCTTCCCTCCCATCCCTAACACATATGCACAAGGAAAAAAATTGATAAATTCCAAGTTCAAATATCGTAAGATTAAACATTTTCTTTTCGTACCAAGGATTACATAATTGAGGGTACTGAGGTATACATTTAGGTAATTGCGGTTAATTAATCTAATGCAATGTTGATGTTGATGTAGCAAACACGGTGATTCAATTTTTTTTTTTTGAACTTTGGACCTGGCCGAAAGGAAATAACATTGCTAGAGGTAGTTTCAGAGGTGTAGGCGCACCTAGACCGATAATCTTTGGAATTTTTTATCATTATTTCTGATATTACTCAATAAAAATCAATGCAAATGAAATTAAGTGTTCACTTTTCAATGAGGAACACTTTAAAAGCCAAATAATAAAGTTAGAGGCAAGTTCGGTTTTGATTTGAAGAAATTAAAGTTGAAAATTCGCCAAAGGTCATGGTTTAGGTGTGCCTACACTTCTGAAACGAGCTCTAATAGGGCTATCGCACATTTTTGCTACAGGTGATTTAAGAGCCGCTTCAGATGTAAAAACCTCCACAAATAAAACGATGGGAGCACTGCGAAAACTTACGAAATCCATTCCTAAATTTAAAAAATGCTTTTAAATTCGCGACCGTGATAGCGGTGCGTGTTGGGCACGAATAATGAGAGATTTCCATCTTAATTTTCATCACTCTTTCTATGCTGGGGGGAATATAAAAATCAAGAGAAAATGGTGTGTGTGTGTGGACCAAACAATCAATGCTCTTCATAGTCCAGGCCCGGACTGGCTCACCTGAGAGGGCGCGGGACGGTGGACTAGGGGGCCCACCCCCCGGGGGGGTCTGGGGGTATTCCATCCCCCCAGGTAGGAAGGGGGGTCCGGCGGTCCTCCCCCGAAAAATTTTTGGGATTCAGAATCCGCCAGAACGCAATTTCAAGCCATTTCTAAGCGATCAGATCGGTCATTAAGTCAGCTCGATTCTTCGCAAATTTTCATGAATATATTCGACCTTTTAAGTCGTCAATACGCGGGAAAAAACGGACAGAAAAGTATAATTATGAGCTTAGAAAGACTATGAAAAAAGAGGAGAGAATATGAATGCGTAGTTTCGGATCTTCGAATTCTCGTTTATAGTTTCCGCCGAACGACTCTATATTAACAGAAGGATCATGTTGATCGAGGAAAAAATAAACTCACATTTTATGTCAGAGTCGGATGAAAATACTAGATTTTATTTATCTATTTGTTTTAAAATTAAGGAGCTTCCATCAAAATGATAAATTCTTTCTCAGTATACACAAAACTTCTTCGTCAGTATGTGTATACTGTATACTGTATGGCGCCACAAGACATTTGTCTTGCGGGGGGGGGTTTGGTACGACTCTAATTCCGGGGGGTCTAGGGGGTATGGAATACCCCTCAGTACAAGCGGGGGGCCCGGGGGGTCCTCCCCCGGAAAATTTTTCAATTTTCCTGACCTTCAGATTGAATTTAACGGTACTTTCATGTATAGTAAAATTGAACTGTCCAAATATATTTTCGATTTTTCCTGCATGAAATCGTTGCGATGCTCTCGACTCATAATGGAGGGAGAAGAGTCAAGTGGAATGTGGATGAAGGAGCCATGGAATATTTTGGGGAAAGAGGTTGTTTCATCGCCCATTAGGAATGGGCTGTGTATGGATTGCCTTCATTTTTTCAGGGCTGATAGAGCTATTCACGGGGAGTCTAAATATGGTCTTTTTTTTCATTTCAGCCTTCTTAGATCCTAGGGGGCGGGGGGGGGGGTCGAAGGTAAAACGGTTTTTCGGCCATAACTTTTGAACGGTTAAAATTATCAAAACCAATTTTTTTTTAAAAGAAAGACCTTTAAAAGATCCATCTTTTGTTGTGTATGATGTTTCAAAAATTGAATTTTAGTTGAGTTATAGCATTTTCAAAATTTTGGAAATTCCAAAAAATAAGATTTTTGAATTTTTTTCATTTGCGGATCGCTCTGAGGAAAACAAAAAAAACTGTCTGAAAGAAATTCCTTTCTTTTCCGGTTCAAATGAGCTAAAGTTTGTTTTTGAGAAATGATTTGTCTTTGAGCTATGAATTTTTGAAGTGTCAAAAGTAGCTATATTTTCGTTCTTATCGGTTCTTAGTGGGGGGAGGGGGCGTTCCTGCTCGTCTCTTACACGTTAATTAGGGCGCAAACCATGCCGCCCTTGACTCATCTTATGTGACATATGACGGAGGGCGCCAAGAGGAGGGGGAAAGCGCCCTCTCGTGTCTTACTTTAACTAATGTGCAAAGCATTCAGCCCTAGAATCATGTTATGTGACTTTGGGCGAAGCGTTGGGCGGAATGTATGGGGTGTAATGCGTTCCCATACACTTGTGCCTTCTACGTTAGTTACGGCGCAAACCATGCCGCCCTCGGTTCATATGAGTTATAGGACAAAGGGCGCCCTATGACACATGATATTTGCAGTACTCAAGTCACCGAAAATTAGACTCCCAGAATCGCGGCTTTCAGCTGCTTAAGGTTTTTTTTTTTTTTTTTTTTTTTTTTTTTTTTTTTTTTTTTTTGGAGGGCGCTGGGGCGCCACGGACAGAGGGCGCACCGGGCATCTGCCTGGTTGCCCGGTGGGCCAGTCCGGGCCTGCTTCATACACATCTCCAAGCTGATTCTGATTGACTTATGAGTGAAGGAAGGAGCTTGATCAGCCATTTCTTTCCAAACCAGAGCCAAAAGAACCAGACAAGGGAATTTTTGCAATAAAGAGGAATTCATTATGTCTGGATTACAGGATTAATATTTAAATCCGACGTAAAAACCAGCGAGAATTACAAAAATCACACTATAAAAAAGTCTACAATTAAGTAATAAGCTCAGAAAAAAGCTGCAATGGCAAGCTTGTAATGGCTAAGCTATGCAGGCATCTTGGAGATTCCTGTCTAATTTGTCACCTTCTCTACGGAAACTCGGAAATATATATCTCAAATTAGATAGGAATCTTCAATGATACCTGCGTAGCTCTGCCATCAAACCCGATTCTGAGAGTGAGTTTTGCGATTTTTCAGTGTACCTACTCATCGTCATTTTTACAGGTTTTAATGCAAGAAGCAACTCTTCAATCACCAGTGGCAAAAGTTTACAAGAGCCCCATTGCGATCCTTGTAACATTCTTGGCTTTTCACTCAAGCATCAACAATCAAATGTCGAATCAGTTGATATAATGCAACTCCAAGGCCAATCAGTATAATATTATATTTCAGACTCCGTCTACACGCGGAGCATCATTGCAGCAATTAATCTCTGCAGATGAGTCAAAATTAATTGCCGCGAGCATCAATTTTATTTTTGTGGGGAGGAAATATACGCGGACGCAATTAATCGCTGCAATCACTATTCTGTATAAATGTATAGTTCTTCGTGGTGTGATTGAACCTTAAATAACGACATATACAACTTGAAATACTACCAAACACAACCGGTCACTCACTCACTCATCGACGGAAAATGCATTCTAATGATTACATTATTCTATGCATTTCTCGTCGATTTAGAATTAGGTAAGATTATAATGCATTTATCGGACATTAGTTCGGATAATCGTAATCATTCGCTAACTCGGGTGCAAGCATACGGATGAGGGAGACAAACAGCTGGCAACGCACACTGGATCAAAACATGGATTTTTCGAAACATGTCGTTAGTTTGCTTTAAAAACATGTTTAAGGTCGATGTTTTCTTGTTTAAAAAACGTGTTCTTAAACTTGTTTTAAGCTCTCAAGTGAATTATTTTACAAACTTGTTATTTATCCTGATGTTAATTGTTCCAAATTTCGATTGTTGCTCGTAAAAGTAAGTCCGGAAAATTCCATGTCTCGATCCACTGTGCGTCGTGATGCGCATCCCTCGCCGCTAAACCACAACGAGAACTTGTAAGCATTCCCCTTCAAGCTCTGTTCTGATTCTATACGCTTACTCCAGTTACGATCGTCCGAAGTTGCCAGACCACTCTACTGACAATCGGAGAGAAGAAATCGCAATATGATGGGGCTCTTGCAAACTTTTGCCAATCATAATAGTACATGCTGGTGCAAAGACCAGCTACAATCACGAAAATCACACTGAAAAAAATTCTAAAAGTCAGTTGTAAACTTCTGCTGTAATGGCAAGGCCGTAATAGCGGTTCTACGCAGGTATCATAGGAGACTCCTGTCTAATTTTCCACTTTCTTCACGGAGACAAAGAGATATGTCTCAAACCTACGTCTCTCCGCCGATTCTGAGAGTGAATTTCGTAATGTCTAGTGTACTCGTTATCATTTTTACAGGTTTTTATGCAAGAATCAATTCTTTAATCCCCTGTAGCAAAAGTTTGCAAGAGCCTCAATGATCACTGTAAAAAAAAAAGTTTGTTTCAAATTTTTGCTTCATAAGTGAAAAGGGTCAATTGTAAATTCTAATGTGAAATAATTTTGAAAAATACCGATAGCCACATCAAAAGCAGGCCAAGTGCTCTAGAACTCCGTGCATGATCTTTGCCTTGCTGTAACGGACGGCGCTTTGAATGTAAACAAATGTGCAAAATATCATCCAATGGCAGCATCACCAAATTGCTTTTTGTGCACGCTCTATGTATAGGGATTCTACCTTGCCTATGTTAATATTCACACCATCATTTCGTGAACAAGAATTAGTACCTATACTCACGTATTCAAACGGACGTTCCGCGGGGCTTTAATTTCAAACGCCCTTACAATGTCCTATGCCTGAAGTAGATGTGGATATTACATTCACCTTATTATACCGGACGTCGATCGGACGTGATCTGTAACCCACTGGAAACACTGCGGGAACAAGGTGGGATTTTCTTTTAAGTTTTTATTTTCTTAGATTCCGACGGAGATCCGATATTTGTCGATGTATGCTTTTTTTCTCGAACATTTGATAAGATAGGTATACATTTAGTGACAACCAAGGACTCAAATGATTGGACATCCTCGATGAAAATGAGAAATCGAAGTATCCACTCGGATTGAAAAAACCTTCCATCTCGACAACTACTTATGACGAGACTATGTTTTATGACAATATAGGCAACGATGCAATCGGCTCGTAAATTGTTACAAAGCTTATTAAGTCAGCGCAAAACAACAATCTCATTTGTCAACGTCTGCCACTTGTTTGTTACAATAATAGATTTCCGACTCGTTCCACTTCGTGCTTTACAAACGAGGAGTCCATAACTAACGACATACATTCGTCAATTATATCCAAGGTGCATCAAACGGATTAGCTTTTCACAAGCATCAGTTATCCTTGTAACTGTTGAGATTTTCTTAGTTTATCTGCATCCAAGAGCGTTTCAAAATCGTATTTTCTTCTTCTTTTTATTTCTGTCTTTCTTTAAACAATATAAACAGTCAAGATCCTCGCCCAGAATCAAAATTTCATTCGTAGAAATATAGATATAGAGTCAGTAAAAAGAAGGGAAGAGTTGATGAAATTTTTATGAATTTCTCTTTAGAGAAGCTTGAATATCAATAATCGGGCTATGCACCTTGTAGCAGTTAGGTATTATGATGGGAGAAGGGGGGGATTTTCCTTCCGAACCTCTAATTTTCCTCATAATAGGTCATTTCAGGAGATTTCTAGCTACCTCATATCCGCCCCCACACGTTACCCCACCTTGAAAGGTTTTCTAATTTCGTGGTATAAAAAGGCAAAGATATTATAAAATTCAAGGCGTTTTCCTAAAAAAAAAAAAAAAATAAAAAAATAAAAAAATAAACACCCTGCTCAGAGCTGGAAAAATGGAAAAGTTGAAATTACGGGCCCAGCAAATTAAGATGTACTAAAATATTTTAACGTTTAATTTCAATAAAATATATTCCTGGTTAAAGACTCCGGAAAATGCTGGAATGCTGTCATTTACTAGATAAGGTACTTACAGATCATACCGATTATTTTGACCCCGTAGATGCCCGGGATAATCCAGAAATAAGATTAATTTTTGCTCGCAAAGGTTATCATCGGGTCATGAATGCGATCCGATTGATCATCTGATCGACTATCGGATAAGCAGGAAAACGTGATTGAGGTTTCGGTATGGTCGAGTTTACAATTTGAGCCGTAGAATAGTGATGCTTTAAATGTATGAATCTGCGCCTGATATGTTTGGTGAGGTTCCAGCATTGGCGGATCCAGCCCTCGCGAACGGGGGGGGACTTGGGATTTTCGCCCCCCGGTAACCCCTTTTTCCTTTTTACTCTTCTCCTTTCCCCCTATTTTTCCCCTTCTATCACCTTCCCTCCCCCTCTTTTTCCCCCTTTTTGGTCGAACGGGGGGGGTCGCCTTCTCCCCCCCCTCCCGTATCCGTCAATGGGTTCCAGAGGAGAACAGGCCGGTGTGCGTCGCGTGCAATCTGGCTACGCTGCATTTCTTTCGTTCAAACCCATAGATATAAAATATCGATTTGAGGGAGCACACCATGCACTCCCATAAGTTCGACCTTTCTACGAGTTTCAATGGAAGAAATACAGTGTTGCCAAATGTCTTGACGCCCCCGGGGAAGAATATTCTGGAAGTATATATGGGTAAATAAAATCCCTACATTCTGTGCAAATCAAGACAAATACAAAGTAAAGGAAGCATCATACAAAACAAAATAAACATTTGCTTTGAAGCCCTCCTGAATTTAAGGCGGGTTCGAATTGTATTTCTTCCCTTCAACAGAGGTTTTAAACCACATTGAATGACACCGATAAAGTTAAATGTGAGAGAAATATAATAAACACCAATAAAAGCGACCGACAATAAAAATTCGCACGCGTATTTACACGGCGAGATTAAAGCACGGTACCAGCGAAAGGGAGGGGGTGGGGGGAGAAGAGAGGATAGAGCGAAGTTTGTGTGAGAGGGAGAGAATCTGCTTTGAATGTTGGTTCTATTTAAATTAGGTTCCGCTGCATTTCGAATTCAAACCATGACAAAACGAACCCCATTCACGGCATTCGTGTTATGGCGGTCATATAAGTCGGAACGGCTCAGAGATGAATGGGTAATGAATACAACATTTTTGTTTTTATGGCTCCGTCCATAAACTTTTGCGAAACGGCGCGGCGGTTCGTGGTGAGGGATGGAAAATTCGTTTAGACACCCGCTTGCGCTTGGATGTTATTGTATTGTACCGCGGGCGATGCAGTCTGTTGAATAGTGATGGTCGGCGTGCCGTGGTGTACTGTACAGTGTACAAGAATCAGATATTGATGGTGATTGAAGGTGATTTTCAGATGAATTCTTAAGATCATCCTCGCAAAAGGTCCTTAACTCCTTAACCCTTATGGTTAGATAACCAAAATGGATCACATTGACCAGAGGCTTGCTATTTTCTACTGGTCTTATAGTGAGTGTGCTGCACCTAAAAACTCGACTTTCATAGACTGCTCCACGAAAACTTCAAAATAAATTAAGTCTTCTGGTATTTAAAAAAAATAAAAAATAAAAAAAATAAAAAAAAAATAATGATTATTTACCTGACCCCTCGAAATGACATGAGAGTTTGCTCATTCTTTTTAATTTTGAGGTTTCCAAACTCCAAAATTCGGGCTGAGGCCGTCAGTTTGAGGAAGGCGTTGCTATACCTATGAGTACCGTGTCATGAAAGTTGCCTGCCTGTCACTGCCAACAACGGACTTGTTTCTACATTATTTTTCTCAAACTGCAATCCATTTCCTAAAAGCGTGTGCAGAGAGCGGGGCACTCGCGCAATATCTGCGAGCTGCTTCGACTCTCTTCCGATAGAATGCGCTGCCGTTTCGAGTCTTTCATCGCGAGGAACTTAATAAGTTGAGTATCACGGTTCGTTATACTTCCCAAGTTTTACATTGTTTGGAGCGTACGTTATTTCCGGATAACATTTGCTTTACACCACCTCTCATTGACTCCGTGTTATCAAGTTCAAATTGTCGTTTACGACCGAATTATTGCTATTATTATCCTTTTTATTTCTGATAATGGCTCATTCCTTTCAAGTATGAGAAAGAGCTGTGTTTGCGATTTTATGGAGCTTGTAAAAAACGCAGATTTCCAATCAAAAAATCCCTAACTGAAGTTATTAGATGAGTTTTTGAAAACGTGATACAAAGAGTCAGAAGAGGGGACTTTTAACCCCCTCTCTTTTTCAAAGCTGTATTTATTATTTATTAGCGAGATATTTGCGTTTAAAGGTTTCAACTTTGGCCACCGCACCAACTATAAATCACTTTTAGGGGACCACATTTTAGGGATCCTCTTCTATTTTTAAGCCCAATATCGACCCAAAGTTTCGGCGGATTTAAGCCCAGGACGAGAAACGCCGACAGTTTGGAATAAACCCCCTTCTCTGACTAGCAGTTATCCGACCGTACAATTTTTTCTTCAATAAAATAGTTTTTTTACGAAAATATAATCATGCCCCAGTATTCAGAGAATTTCTTCTCTATACCATGATTCACTCATAAATTATGTACTTACATTTTCTAGGGGGGTCTGACAGCGACAGAGTGTGCTGATTAAGTAAATAATAAAAATATTTCATGTATTGAAAAAAAAAAAACTCGGAGAAATTTTTTTATGTATTCAAAGAAGAAGATGTCAGAAAGTCTCAAGGGGTACTTAATATTTACTAAGAGCGTTTGGCTTTGGGGGGAAAAATAGCTTTGGCATTAAAGGAATAATTAACTTTATTTGTAATTAAAGACGAATGGATGAATGAAATATGTTTCCTCTACCTCTAGATTTACGAGACCAAACATTTCGGCCACTTATAAGCTTCAGAATACCTTTATAAGTCATCGAGCCTTTGTTCAATCAGCAATAAACCTCTCTTTACGGTTATTTTAGATTTGAAGGTACAATTCTGGACAACAATAATGTCCGACGGGGACTGCCCCCTGGATTCTGGCTCAGGTAGGCCACCTGCAATGCTAACATATTTTGAGATAAGTATTGCGGGTAACCAACTTCCGGGAGTCGTCTGACATTATGCATGTTTATGTCCCCTACTGTAAGTATACATAAAGCTCAGCGTGATTTCATGAGATTCTTTGTGACAGCAAGTGGTTTACAAGCATTCTTTTGAGATCCACAATGCAAGGGAGAAAGAAAAGAAAAGCACATTTTCCTCCAGTGGCTTGTTTGCTCACTCGGTCTATAACCAGCTCATGAGCGTTAAGGAGGAGGGGGGTGTCGTAAGATTTTACCTTCGATACAGGGAACGAAAGCTCAATCATTGTAGGAAAGACTATTCAATAATTTTTTGGCCGAAGTCTATCTTTTTTGGCGGTCCGGGTCGGGCTGTAGGGGCTGATCCTCAAGGCCCGCCTTTAGCTCCAAAGCTCTATAGTTTTGTCAACCGATTCCTCTTTAATTTTTCTTCGTCGCTCATTTCAAATACCTTTCACAAAATCCTCGTATCTGTAAGAAATTCCAACTTTTCAGAAGAGTAACGAAGTCTAAATGAATAATAATTAACAATAAAAAATTAAATTAATAACTTAAATTAATAATTTAATCATTTCATTGTTAAATTTATTATTTTTTCTATTAAATCGACAACTATGAGCAACGAATCCCCATTTTCCTGAATCTAAGAATTTGAGAGAGCGCATGCAAAATGTCTCGCAGAAAAGGGAAAAGAACAAGTTTATACTTGTGAAAACATCTTTACATCTAATGTTGTAGTCTTACACATGTAGTCTTACACATTAGTTGTCCTCAAGCCTATCACTTTAATTCAAAGTTTTAAAAAAATAACAAAGAAGATGATACGTTTGTTTTTGAATGAGACCATAACGTCGTACCGTAATTTACCCTGAATGTTTTCCCCGCTACACAATATGAGGTCAAAAATAATAATATAGAATATTTTCGTCGAATTGAATTCTTATTCTAGGAAGTCAGTGTCGTATAACCCGAAAAAGGGACATAGGAGGTTTGATTCCTTTCACTCCTCACGTCAAAAATCTCACCAGAAAATGTCATTCTTATTTCCTTTATCGGGAACATTTTTAATATTTTTTTCCTGCGTCAGATGTCACCCTATTCGCCAGAGTTGCCGTTTTGAGTGATTTCTACGAAATTTCCAAATTCAAGCGTAAAGTTCCATCGGCGGTCAAAAAGATTATAGACTGTTTAGAAGCAGCGTAGCTATAGGTAAGCTCACGTGAAAAGACTCTGATATATGTAATAATCTCTTTGTTCATCGGTGAAGTTACAGTTGAATTTGGGAATCTAGTCAAATTCACGCAAAACGGCAACCCTTGCTTCTCCATTCACATTTTACAGTCCTCAGATTTTAGTGATACTCTCCATTAAGGTAGATGGAGAACAAGTATGGATAACACTCCTCGGCTCTGGGGGCCTGGGCGCGGGGCTACCTCTGAAAAAGCGACTTGCCACCCGGGGTGCCGCATTTCGCCTACTGCATTAGACATTTGCCAAAATGCAGATAAAAAATTGCATAAAATAAATCGGCCTATTAGAAATTTAGCATGTTAGCAAACCATGTTTAGGCGTACAGTTTTAACCTTGTAACTTACAGAATAAAGTTGTATCCGACACGGTGGAGATATTATGTCAGGACTCAATCTTGTGCCACAAAGTTTGCATACTGCTCGGCCAGGGAGCTTAGACGGAAATTAACTTTCCAGTTTATTTTTATTATTTTTTTCGTGGGTCGTCAAACCTGTTGCCCATGCTCAATTTCTTCGATCATAACTTCAGAATTATTCTATTATTCTTGCATTTCTTTAATAAGATGATAAAATCCGGGTTGTTTCTTCCCAACCATGAGACCGAAACGAGCGCCTATGTTCCAAGCTTCGATCAGGTCATTTGTCCTGACCTGACATCTCCATCTGGCAGGAGGGTGTAATTTAGCTTTCCCTTTTAGGAAAGGATCAAGCTGATTCATGATGGATTTTTTTTCTATTTTTGTATCCATGGAATTTCACTAGGTTGAGTTGATTCGTTTCCTACCGGATGTTATTCTGTTGTTTTATTTCTCGCCTTATTAGTCAATTTTAATGTTCGGAAATATGCCTAAGTACGCAGAAATAGGCTTCATTTAAATGCAACATTTCTAGTAGGCCGATTCATTTATGCAATTTTTCATGTGCATTTTGGCATAGGCGCATCGGCAGTACGCAATTTGTTTCTAATGTGTAATGCAGTAGGCGAAATGACATACACCCCTTGCCGCTATCTTGATTTTGGGACTTATGAAGGTTTCTAAAGTTATTAGAGCTTTTAAAGTTGACTATATGTAATTTTTAATTTAGCAAGTGTGTCTTTTCATCTCTCAGTTAGGGATCATAATTCTATTGAGAGATTACTGATCAAAATTTTGTGATGGAGGTTAGGTGAGGTTTACCACCACTTATTCCAGTGGCGTGCAAATTCTCAGTTTAAATTGCGCGGAAGAATAATGGTGGTGTAGTCGATTTTCTGGCGAACCAATTAATCAGAGCTGTGTTGTCCATACCTGTTCTCTATCAACCTTGAATACTCCCTTTCTTCCATTCCACACCCTGTGACACATTTTCAGTCACACTGACAATGAGAAAAAAAGAGGTGTGCCGGTGGAACGAAAATAAATGGAGAGGATATGCAATACGCAATGCACAGGCCCCCGGATAAAACAATCCACATCATGGGAGGGGGGGGGGGGAACCTCACTTCCAAAACTTGATTAGTCGCTCTGTCGAAATCGGCTCTGGAT
>VMOF01000024.1:22522441-22549812 GCA_011764245.1 Trialeurodes vaporariorum | reverse complement strand
GCGTTTAAATTGATGGAATGTGACGTTGCTGACTTTGATTTTAAGCTACGCGGGAGAGAAGATGTGAGTCCATCCACTTGAAAACTTAGGCATCGGCGATTTGACAGGTTATTTAAGTTTAAACTATGAAAATGAAAAATATTGCTATTGCCAGCATAGATAGGTATCAACACCCGAGGCATTTTTCGTTGTTTCAACGATACAAATTGTGTTTATTTACCAAAATGTACCACTGGAAAAAAAAACTGATGAATCTACCGATTCCAATGATTACAAATCTTAACTTATAAATGATTTTCTTCGCGTAACTATAAACTGAATGCCATATAAAAAATATGGCATTGTTTAACAGCGACGAATATAGATTGTTGAAATAAAAAAAAAAAAAAAAAAAAAAAAAAAAAAAGTTATACGAGAAACTCGTAGAGCCTTTGTTAATTAAAACAAATTTCCATTGATTTAAAATTTCGCGTTATTTGCTCGACAACAGTTTCCTTGATTTAGCATTTCGTTTTATTAAATTATTTTATAATCTTCACACTTTTAAACGTAACAAGTGTTGAATCAACTAATTTTTTTCAACCGTTGTAAAGTTTAGACATTTTGAACCCCATATTCTCTTGAAAGCTTTTAAAAAATATTGAGAATGAATCCGATTGTGCTGGTCATCTAGGAGTATAGAGACAGAAACAGTCTGCGTATTCACAGATTCTGCAACAGAAAACGCCTTCATTTCTTATAGTATGCAATTCCATCGCAAGTAAAAGTTGCTGATTGCTTGCACTAAAATTGAAGGCGATTATATACTACGCGACAACGCGAAAGAAATCGCAATCTGCAGGAAAACGACAGTAGTTATGCATGTCTTGCTATTTACATTTTATTGAATTTTTGAATTTCCCCACTTATTGCTTCATTATAAATTTTGGATTTCCAGAATTCCGATGAAATTTTGACATTGCAACGCTGCCCTCTACTAACTCCCACCCTACATCGTAGTCCACACTCAGCCCTCACCTCTTGCAGACCTTTAACAAAACCTATTTTCCAGCCCCCTCGCGCCACAACTGAACCCTCCTCGACGGGCAACGTTTGCCATCCCTCGATGGTGCAATCATAATTCAATTTGCGTTTACGTTAATTTATCAAGAGAAATTGCTAAAGCCAAGCCTCCTTTTTACCGTTCAACTTGGTTTGACGGCTAGAATTATCCGTGCTGGGATTTTGAGGCTCGGAAAATTTTGATGCCCCGATGCTAGAGTGGCAATCCATCGAACCGATGACCGGTGACTGATGCAGTGTTGGTGTCGGTGTTGTGTTCTTGTGTTGCGTGCGAATTACTGTCCCCACATCGCATCGCACCCACATATGCACCGCATGCAGTTCGCAAGATATTTTAAACCATAATATACCATGAGCAGCATATGAGAGCGAGCAGCCAGGAGAGAAAGAAATTGTGAGAGAGCAAAGCCGAAATAACCGCAGGTTGATGAATTTTGCCCATAGGAGCGCCGCGCCACCCCACATTGGGCGGAATTCGCACCAATTTAGACATTGCTTAAAATCAGGAATAAACTACAGGGCCAGCAGAGCGGCAAATCATTTGACCTCTAAATCAAGCAACTCATCCCACAGTGCGCCCCGGTTTCGAAGTCGAGTGCAATTCAACGAAGAGGGGTGAGGAGGCTTTTCGTGAAAACGCGATGACAGTGAAAATTAAATAGGATAAAACTATGGGGAATAAAGCAGGTCCCCTCCAAATGAGTTGTACGAGTCGCGCCAATCAAAGTCGTCCTTTTTTCACGCAGTTTGTAAATAAAAACTGTACCAAAAGTTAAACAAAATTATAAAAAAATACGGTAATCATTCTTGTTTGAAACGGGCATGAAAAATTTTACGGGCTTATTTCATGCAATTTTAAGCCATTTTATTTTTGATACTGATTTATTTTTTTGTTTTTCCCATCACCAAGATTTTAACAACTGTATAAAGAGTAGATATCGACTCGAAAGTCAAAGTCAATTTTTTGTCGACAAAGCCATAGCGTAGAAAATTATAGCTGGAGAATTACTTGAATCACTTGATTGAGAACAGAAGCAAATGTGAATAGGTAACCTGATGTGTTGAAGTCCTCGTCTAATATTCGGGTAAAACCCCACTTCCATTATGAATATTTTACTATCGGTGGAGAAAAATGTTCCTCATCCAGAATAGTAGTAAGAAGAGAGGGTGAGTTGCAACTGTTCCTGCACTAGAGCCGTCACTGTTGCATATTCGTTAAAAATAAGGCGCTTTATTGGTTGATAATATTATATTGAGCGAAGGATATAATCTCGTATTTCTACGACTCCTCCTGTATACTTTGGTAAAGTAAAGTTCAGTGTATATTTCATTTGACCAAAACTATCAGTAAACCTCAAGTAAACTCGTGGCGGCCAAGGTCCAAAAACTTCTCCAAACCTCTCCCTTTTACTACCTTCCTCTTTCCTACCTCAATCTCCTCTCTTTAAAAACTTTTCTTTCAAAATCTGTTATTTTAACCTTACCTGAGAGATGCATGATTGTGCGTGAGGTCTCTCAGATTCAACTTACAAACTAGCTGATATCAAAGCGACCAAGTCCCCTCCCCTCCCCTCTTCCCACCCTTTCTACTCCTGTGTTTCTTCTAGCCCCCTACCCCTTCTGATTTCAGCCTGAGATTTTATCTCTGATCTTCATTATTCCGAATAATCATTACAGTCTGTTGGCTGCGCTCAACGCAAACCATTGCATAACTCATAAATTGCAGGCGCATGAAAGTGCAAAGGATTTAATGCCCAAAGGCGCTGATATCCGAAGCACCAAGTCTAATTTTTTGTACCTACCGCACCTTTCTTCTGCTTCCTCTTCTACTTCATCCTCTTGCTATAGTTCACCCACCAAAAAGAAAAGAAATTAAAAAAAAGTCAGAGAAACAACTTGGCGTTGACCCGCAAAAGCTAATATGGTATTAGTAAACTCTAAGTTGGCACTTTGGCAGGTCAACGCCAAGTTGTTTCTCTGACTTTTTTTTTAATTTCTTTTTCTTTTTGGTGGGTGAACTATAGCAAGAGGATGAAGTAGAAGAGGAAGCAGAAGAAAGGTGCGGTAGGTACAAAAAATTAGACTTGGTTCTTCGGATATCAGCGCCTTTGGGCATTAAATCCTTTGCACTTTCATGCGCCTGCAATTATGAGTTATGCAATGGTTTGCGTTGAGCGCAGCCAACAGACTGTAATGATTATTCGGAATAATGAAGATCAGAGATAAAAACTCAGGCTGAAATCAGAAGGGGTAGGGGGCTAGAAGAAACACAGGAGTAGAAAGGGTGGGAAGAGGGGAGGGGAGGGGACTTGGTCGCTTTGATATCAGCTAGTTTGTAAGTTGAATCTGAGAGACCTCACGCACAATCATGCATCTCTCAGGTAAGGTTAAAATAACAGATTTTGAAAGAAAAGTTTTTAAAGAGAGGAGATTGAGGTAGGAAAGAGGAAGGTAGTAAAAGGGAGAGGTTTGGAGAAGTTTTTGGACCTTGGCCGCCACGAGTTTACTTGAGGTTTACTGATAGTTTTGGTCAAAGATATCAGGCCGGTTTTGCGATTTATTCCTATGTTAAGGGGTTGAGTTTAGGTGGGTCAGTCATAAAGAGATATTTTGACAAAGATGTGTTTCTAAAGCAATGATTATAATAAAGTTGAGTCCATCATAAGGCACATCAATAGAGCAGAATGAAATAGCAAGCGCAATCCTCCCCCCTCTTTTCATTTTATTTTTCTTATTACAAGCAATAGTAGAAAAAAAAGCTAAGTTGCAATGATTTTCTTCTTTAAGCTTTACCTAACCCTTTAATTTGAATGTCACTGATGAAAAGCTAAGTCAATTCTACACGAGGAAAAAATTCCCTTTAAGAATTTCAAAATACTAAACTGTTTCTGATACTTTACTAATAATAGTTTTGCACTATTAATATTATTAAAGCGACAATATTTGAAATTCAGCAGGTATAGAGCTTAAAGTTTAAATTGTTTTTGGTACCCTGAAAAGATCAAGGATCAGTAATGCGTGACTTTAAAAATTAAAAAAATGTAAGTTACCCTGGTAAAAAAAAACCTCAGGACCTCAGAGATGTCTGAGGGTAATTGGAACAAGAGGTCCTGAGGGCACCCACAGGATTTCTGAGGGCACCCACAGGATTTCTGAGGGCACCCTCAGGAATTTCTGTGGGCACCCTCAGGAATTTCTGAGGGTGCCCTCAGGACCTCATGTTCCAATTACCCTCAGACTTCTGAGGTCCTGAGGTCCTGAGGTCAGGCCATCAAGTATTTCTGTGTAACTAAAAAACTAAATTTAGGAAAGCCTAGTCGAGTTTTCTGTAGAAATTCTTGTTCCTAACACGAAGGCTATGTACTTTACACCGTTTGTCAAGCCGGAGAAGTTGGAGTCCGCACAGAAACTTTGCACGTGGTGGGGTTCGAACCCACGACCTCCCGATTGATGGTCCAGCACTTTACCACTAGGCTACTCTGCCCGCGATGACGGATGGGCGAGAATTTCTCAATATAATAATGTTGCGGGTGCCCTCAGGATTCTCTGAGGGTGCCCTCAGAAACTTTTGAGGGCATTCCCTCAAGATTTCTGAGGATGCCCTTATTGGAGCCCTTATTTTCAAATCACGCTCAGACTTTTTTGAGGGCCTAGGTATTTTTTTGCAGCTAAGGTTTTTATAATGGGACTTAGAAAAATTTCGTTTGTTGTAGATAATTTAATTTGTTTTAACCTTCTAATGAGTAAGGGCCCTGACTTTAGTATATGAATTACTTGTTCAGTGCAATAACATTAACCTCAAAAATTATTTATTAGATTTTTAACAACAATAGGTTTTAATTGATTTAAAAAGAAAATAATAATAATATGTATATCTAATAATATGAGAATTTCTAGCTCAATGCATTGGTTTAATCAGGAATTTGTTTGATCTTGAACTTTTACCTCTCTTTGTGCCAAAATGGATCCAGCCGATGAAAAAATTATTTTTTGGTTTTTTCCTGACTTATAGGCTCTAAAGAAGATGCTCAAGCAAAAACATTTAAAAAACCATTTTTTTTTTTTTTTGTTTTTGTTTTTTTTTTTTATATATACAGGGTGTCCGAGAAATGAGTTCACACTTTTGCTGTGAGCGCGCGGTTGATTGTAAAAATCTGAAAAATTCAGGAATAATCTATTACCCCTAAGCGACTTCAGAGAAAATATTTGGGGGCTCCACTCCCCTTAAGGGGGGGCGTAGGCCCCAAAAGGTACCCGTGTTGCCAATATATCGCATATTTCAAATGGCAGGGGGTATTTTTTATTTCATCATTCAAAAGGGCTCAAAAAACTGAGTAATTTCGTTTTTTCAGATTTTCGGTAGCCCCTCTCAAAACAAAATGGCGGCCAAATAGCTACCCCATACTGTAGAGGCCCATAACTTCGGTTTGAATCAATATTTTTTCAAAAACTAAAAAGTTTCTGAATCCTCAGAACGTCCCCTTTCCAATGATGTGCCACACTTTATCATTTGGTGGAAAAAAAATGGGGCGCGGAGCCCCCCCAAAAATTTTTGAGTTTGGGGGGCTGTAGCTCAAAAAAGTCAAATGTAAAGGGGGGTCGTGTTGTACATCAATCGAAAGGTCTTAAAAAAAGGAAGAATTGGCGCAAACCCGAAGTCGCTACGATGCGTCTATTCAAAATGGCGGCCATTTAACCATTTGGGGGTGGGGGACCGTCCCCCCCAAATAAAATCCCTCCATCGAGTGATACACTAATCGAAAGGTCTTGGAAAGAGAAAGAGAATGGCGCAAACCGGACGTCAATACGATGCTTGTATCCAAAATGGCAGCCGGTCAAAGTTTTTTGGCTATAGGCCTGCAGGGTCATCAGCCAAAAATCTTTGACCGGCTGCCATTTTGGATACAAGCATCGTATTGACGTCCGGTTTGCGCCATTCTCTTTCTCTTTCCAAGACCTTTCGATTAGTGTATCACTCAATGGAGGGATTTTATTTGGGGGGGGACGGTCCCCCACCCCCAAATGGTTAAATGGCCGCCATTTTGAATAGACGCATCGTAGCGACTTCGGGTTTGCGCCAAATTCTTCCTTTTTTTAAGACCTTTCGATTGATGTACAACACGACCCCCCTTTACATTTGACTTTTTTGAGCTACAGCCCCCCAAACTCAAAAATTTTTGGGGGGGCTCCGCGCCCCATTTTTTTTCCACCAAATGATAAAGTGTGGCACATCATTGGAAAGGGGACGTTCTGAGGATTCAGAAACTTTTTAGTTTTTGAAAAAATATTGATTCAAACCGAAGTTATGGGCCTCTACAGTATGGGGTAGCTATTTGGCCGCCATTTTGTTTTGAGAGGGGCTACCGAAAATCTGAAAAAACGAAATTACTCAGTTTTTTGAGCCCTTTTGAATGATGAAATAAAAAATACCCCTGCCATTTGAAATATGCGATATATTGGCAACACGGGGTACCTTTTGGGGCCTACGCCCCCTCTTAAGGGGAGTGGGAGCCCCAAATATTTTCTCTGAAGTCGCTTAGGGGTAATAGATTATTCCTGAATTTTTCAGATTTTTGCAATCAACCGCGCGCTCACAGCAAAAGTGTGAACTCATTTCTCGGACACCCTGTATATTATTAATTACTTAACCAGTGGTGGCTTTGTGCCATGTGTGGCAAAAATGTTTTACCTCCATTTGAATACATGGTAAGCAATCGATTGTTTTTCATGGAATCATATGATATGGGATAAAACAATGTTGCCGAAACGCACGAGTTACTATATTGAAAATAACCTCTAAAACATTTAAGATTTGAAAGTCTGAGTGCGAGTTTGCTGTCCTGTAAAAATGTTATTCCGGTCAGGGGCGCCATTTCAGATTTTCCTTGGGGGAGGGGGGAGGGGAGGCCCTCCAAAAATTTGGATGACCTTTTTTTTTTTTTTTTGCCGTGCATATTCAAAAAAAATCTTTGACTTGATTTTTCGGCCACATTGAAAATCCTTGGGGGGCAATTGCCCCCCTGCCATCCCCCAAATGGCGCCACTGGTTTCGTTCGTCTTCAAAATGATTGAAGCTCACCCTCGAAGATTTCTGATCAGAATTTCTAAAGTTGTAAGGGCCCCTCAAAAGATTCGGGATGCTCTGTGGGCGCCCTCAAGCGTTCTGCGGTCACCCTCAAGGCGCTCTGTGGTCGCCCTGAAGCGCTCTGAGGTCGCCCTCAAGGTGCTCTGTGGTCGCCCTCAAGGTGCTCTGTGGTCGCCCTCAAGGTGCTCTGTGGTCGCCCTCAAGTGCTCTGTGGGTGCCCTCAAAGATTCTGTGGGCGCCCCCAAAGATTCTGTGGGCGCCCTCAAAGATTCTGTGGGCGCCCTCAAAGATCCTGTGGGTGCCCTCAGAAAACCTCAGAAACCTCAGAATTCCTGAGGGTGCCCTCAGGATTTTCTGAGGTTCTCTGAGGTTTTTTTTTACCAGGGACTTAGTACTCAGCGAGCTGAGAACACGGATGTCTTTACGCCAAGGAATAGAGCTCGAGTCTATGTATTTAATCATTCTTTACTAGTGGTTATAATTGTTATTCGGAAGTCATTGGTGAGCTTAAACCAAAGATTTCAATACGGTCTTCCTCTTGGGTCTCCCAGTTTTAAAGACACACTCAAGTAAAATTGCAAAATAACGTTTGAGTTGTGACGGTATAGCTCATCAGGTTTTACAAGAACTGGTTTGTGCAACAAGAACAGTAAAAATCTGGCAACACTGTATTCCATCCATTCCAACTAATGTAAAGTACTGACTTGAGGGAGTGCACTGTGCATCCTCAAAAGTTTGACCCTTTACGAGGGTTTAAATGGATGTATTACGTTGTTGCCAAAGTGCACGCAACAGCTCTGGTTCCTAACATATACAGTATCTCCCATCAGAGTGCTTCCAAAATTCTAATCTTCTACAAAAAATTATCACAGGTCTTGACTAACACCATCACAAGAGCTCACATATTATGAGAGAGGTGTTCTGGAAAGTAGCAATGTGGCAAGTAGCCTGCAAAATTGCTTTAACGGGCATTGTTTTGCAGCTGGTCAGCACATTGGTGGATCCAGCCGTAGCAAACGGGGGGGCTAACCTGAGATTTTCACCCCCCGGAGACCTCCTTTTCCTTTTTTTCCTCATTGTTTTCCCCTTCCTTTTCCCTATTTTTGTGGGCCGAACGAAGGGGGGAATGGCGACCGCCCCCTTCCCCCCTTTTTCCGCTAATGCGTCGGAACAGGTTTTGACCCGTTGTCAACAAATAAGTTTGTCTCTGTGTTCTTCAGTACAGCGAGCAACGCTACTTGTCAGAACCCGGTATATACTCAGATAATGTGAGCTCTTCTGTAAGAACTATAGGTATAGTATCCTTTATTTGACACTAAGAGAGTTAGAGAAGGGTTGGAGGTGGAAAAGAGACTTACTTGTTTAACACTTGATTGATTTGTAACAGTGAGCAAACTAGCACTTCTTGCAATCTCTTTGAAGGAATTGATGATCAATGTAGAAACAGCAATCTGCTAATAATAGGGATTCTAAGACTAGGAGCTCATTGGAGTTGCCTGATCTCAGAATATACATTGCTAACAGAAGCGACAGATAAAATCATATATACAATCGTACGGACAGCATTTGTCAACACTTCTACAAGCGCACAAGCACAGCACAAGACAACAATACCAATTCTTTGAAAATACACTTTGGAAACTTCAGAGGCTTCCAAGAAAGTTACCCGGAGATGGCATGCTTACAAAGAGCGGATTTTTAACAAACATCACTGCACTTTCATTAAAGTATTGAACCACGATTGAACAATAATATTTTTAAATTATGAAACAGAACTGCGTGAATAACCTCAAATGTCAAATTGTGCTGTTGCCCTCTGATCTGCCAAGATTTGCCGAGAAAATAAGAACTAAGGAATAAACTAATCGATTGAAGAGTATTCAAAATAGAAGGAATTTTATGTACAGACAATCTATATAATATAATAATGTTGATTGAAAACCACTAATAATAAAACGAACAACAACGAAACAGATCACGAGTCACGACGCGCACATATGCTGCGCAGCGCAGCTAGCAATTCGTTCTCTCTTCTCTCCGGTTCTCTCCCAATCTTCCATTCCCTCATTCTCTATCCATCCTGGCACTGAGCGAGCTCCTCGAATCTATCTGGCGAAACGGTTGGCTGTTCGAATGGAAAATGGCGATTTTACGCTAATTTCAATCATAGATATCTCCCTTAATACACTTCGAAATTCAACGAGACCTAGACTATGCCCCTCAGGAAAGCCTAACGAATCTTTCTATGTCAGGTTATATGGGGGTTTCATCTGCCGTTATTCCGCAATCTGAGCGCAAAAAACGAGCGGCCGAAACGCAAAAATTCTGAATTTACGCTAATTTCAATCATAGATATCTTCCTTGATATCGCTCAAAATTCAACGAGACCTGGCCTATGCCCTTCAGAAAAGCCTAACGAATCTTTCTATATCAGGTTATATGGGGGTTTTATCTACCGTTATTCCGCTATCTGTGCGCAAAAACGAGGGTGCGAAACGCAAAAGTGAATCGGCAAGAGGCAAAAAAAAACGCGAATAAATCGATGTTTTTTGGAAATATCTCCGTTGTTACTCATCCGATTGAAAATCTAATTAGTGAGCGGCACATGTACACCTCAAGACGAATCGAACAGTACCAGGTGTTATGGGGTTTTAATGGGCGGTTTTCTTGGAATCCTAGGCAACAGATCATATAACGCTTAAATCGACAAAAACGAACTGATCGGTGTATAATAAGTGTCCGCGGACGCCACCTTCTTGCTCGGGGTTTTGGACTTGGCCTGGTGGCTATCGCCACTTATGATGTGGAACACCGAGTTTTTATGCACTCAGTGGCGTAGCGTGCAATTTGGCAACGTTGTAATGTGTCCATTCAAACCTATGAAAATGATCGAACTATTGGGTGTTCGGTGAACCCCTTTGCATGCGATTTTTTACATGGGTTTAAATGGACGCATTACAATGTTGCCAAGTTGCACGCTACGCCACTATATGCACTTGCTTAGCTACTTCAACATTGTTTCAAACTAATTTATGATTAATTGCGTCGCACTTACGTTTCAGCAAAATCTGTACTGGACGCTTTTCGTGGTTCCTTCCCTATTGCTGGCAAGACAGCGATATTCTCCGGCTAGCTCCCGAGTTAAAGATGTTTTTAATAGAATTCTATCCCTGCTTTCTTCAACAGGTGCGTTCTGAAATTGGAAGAAGACAACCAGACTGGTTATACAGAAAAAATTGGATATCGATATAAATAAAATTATAACAATTCAGATGCAATCGGTTGTAAAATAAGTTTTGGAGTTCATCCATCAATATGTGCCCATCAACACATATGGAGTATAGAGTGTCGTTGCGCGTGGCAATTCAAATATTATTTTGGTTTGCTTTTTTTTCTGACTATTTTGTTCTGACTTTCTTGAGTTGCGTCGGGAAATGAAATAATTTCAAATACCTTTGACCAACCCAAATTTTTTTTTTTTTATATTTTCTTATCATCATTATTACTAAACTTCCTAGATCTGGATAAGTCCCACGATGTATGAATCCGTAATCCTGTGAATGGTTGAATGACCAGAATGAACGGAAAATAAACCGAATCCAAGCAAAACGACTACTATATTCGAACGAACCCACATAGCAGGTTATTTTAAAGAGCCGAATCATTTGAACCAAAACAAAAAAAAAACAAAAAATAAAGATTCTTTACTATACACAATCCATACTTCAGTATTTCCCCGTCCCTTCCACGTTCCACCACAACTTCCTCCCAATCCACCAATGTCCTTTTTAGGGATGCGGGTGAAAACATCGACGCGATTTTAATCCCCGTTTCAAAGAGTTATTTGCATGAAATTCGCATCACTCTCGGTTTTAATGACTCCTTCACGTAGAAACGGAATGAATAAACAACGAGCGAAAAAAAAGGACAACATAATTATTCAAAAAAACGGAGAAGGATGGGGGGGGGAGGGGAGAAGTGAAAAAAAAAATTATCCATTTTCGACGCTGTATCACTAAGTGGCTTCGACGCAAAGACCGCATCGCATAGCCGTTGCTAAAACCTTTTAATTTTTGAGCCATATACCCGCGTCGCGTCGCGTCACACCGAGGTCGTGCTGCAACACGCAGTGCTTGCGACTAAAAAACATAAAAAAAAAAATACTTTACGAGCAAACCTAATTTGAAACTTTCCGAGAGACGTTAGATCCTTTAATGGTGTTTTACGCTGGCATGACCGGGGAGAGAGAGAATTTTGCGTTACTTATACTTAATGTGGGAAAGTAAATTTTTAAAGAAAAGAAAAAAAATTAAAATGAATAAAAAAAAAAAATTAATGTGTAAATCTTCGATAAAGTTGTGGATATACGTGATGATTCCTTCGCGGAAATTAGAAACATTTGTTTAGTCTCTGATCTGATGTAGCATCACCGGTACGGATAAATCCTAGTATGTAGAGCGTTAAGATTAGAGGGTGGTCCACTTATAATTTTTCATGAGTTTTAGGATCTACAGACGCCGCCTTCGGATGCTTTTTGTATACTTGTTTACAAACGAAGAGGTCTCAAGGTGTTTTACGGATAAAAGAGTTAAAGTGTCGATCAAATTTGATAACATCATGATACACCTTAAAAATGTTTATAATACCCATAAGAATCTTTAAAGACTTAAATAGGTGGCAAAAACGTGATGCAGTGCTCATTATTTCCTAAAATAAAGTTAGGCAATGGGTCTGTTGCATACTTTTAATATAGAACCTTGATTCTTATGTAAAATTCGGCGAAAATAACGATGCGCACATTAAAAACGTTCAAAATCCACTCATTAACTCTGGAAATCACTTCAATTTCAAACAGCCCGCGCTACACTAGACACTATTTGCACCGGCATAATACTTCATAGACGGAACCACCGTGCATAAGGAAACAACATCGTAACTATACAAAATGATGGAATTCCGTTCTAAATACATGAACTATTGACTGCATTTGCTGTCTGGTCTTTTCGGTTCATCAAAGATTACAAAATAATATAAGAAATGTACGCATCTAAACGAAACATTCCAATGTTTGTAAGTTCTGTTCATGTTTACATAAACGAGATGGTTTCATCTATGAAGTTATAAGTCGATGATATAGTGTCTAAAGTAGCGCGGGTTGTTTGAAATGGAAGGTATTTTCTGAGTTAATGAGTGGATTTTGAAAGAATTTAATGTGCGCATCATTATTTTCGCCGAATTTTGCGTTAGAAACAATGTGTCATATTGATGTAGCAAAAGTACGCAACAGACCCATTCAGGCAATTGTGAAATGAACTTGTTTTTTCCCGATAAAACGGCCTATTGAGACGAAAAAAAACAACAACTGTTTGTTCTTGAAAATGAACCAGTTTTATATGGAGCCGAGCGAGAAAACATCAAAACTAAAGTTCCTCTCGCGACGTGAATAAGTCTAATTTAAAGACCCACGCATGCAAGGCCCGCGATATCCTTTGCACTCAATAATCTGTGAGAAGGATCAAACGGAGTTTCATTGAACTTTCCTTTTCCACTTGAATCGAAAATAATGATACACAGAAGGAAATACCTGGAAAAAGGAACTTGTCTAAAAAATATAAATAAATAAATAAAAAATAATGGGTACGCAGAAACTGTATCATTTAGATTGTTTCCGTCTATAAATAAAAAAAAAGAAAAAAAAAAAAAACAAAACAAAACAAAAAATGACAATCTATTTGATATTTCCTTCGTTTTCTTATTACTATTCTATTCCCTTGTTTTCTGTTCTTTATTTTGTCAGTCTTGGCAAAGCTTCTCGGAAAAAGACTTTTCCACAGAGTCTTTGGAGTCGGTGCAGGAGAAAGGGTAAACGGCAGGGCTGCCATTTTGCGTATAATCGCAATGCTATTTTTCAATTCACCGATGATTCCACCGGTTGAGAAAAGATTACACAGCTCAGTTTAGGGTATTGCTGTAACGCACGAAAATACTCACATCTGTAATCTTTTCTCAACCGGTGGAGTCGTCGATGACTTTAAAAAACTTGCGGATATTTTAATTATTCAACGGAGTTTCCACCGATTAAGGAAAGATTACAGATCTGAGTATTTTCGTACGTTACAGTCATACACTGAACTGAACTGTGTAATCTTTTCTCAACCGGTGGAATCATTGGTGAATAGAAAAATAGCATTGATTATACGCAAAACGGCAGCCCTGGTAAACGGGTGGTGGCGTGAGGTGGGGGGGGGGGGGGAGACGTATCAGGTCTTTGGACTTGGTTCCTACGAAATGCGTCTCGCTCGCTCTCTCGCGTCATTGCAGTTGCAGTTTTTCCGTTAAGACTCCTCATTATTCGAAGAGTTTTATTCTCTTCTAATTGGGTTGGAAGCTCGATTTTATAACGGGATCGACTTTTAAACATTTCTTCCGGTGCTTGCTGTGGGTTAGGAAAACGATCCATAAAGTTTTATTAGCGTGTAACGATCAATGGACACCGTAGTCAGCGAAACTGACAGCTTATTTTTTCGATACTCTGGTAATTCCCCCTACTCTCCCTTTGCTTCAAATCATTCTTCCTTCTTCTCCTTTTCCTCTCTTTTCCCCTTTTTTTCTCTTGATTTTCAGTTTTGTTTTCTTCTTTTTTTTCTCTCACGTGCAGCTTGTATTCAGCCAAAAGGCTGAAATCGAGTCATGAAATAACATGGCGTACATGGGTGACTCCACGTTAACAGCGTACTTTTTTCCGACGCCGGCCTCTAAAAAGGCATCATTGAAACATTTAAAGCTATCAAAAGGGTAAATATTTTGGTCGTAAGAAAGTTTATGAAATTTTAACGGCAGTATACCACATTTTTTTATACATTTTTGTATTTTTTTTTTTTTTTGGGGCTGTTGCAAACTTTTGCTACAGCGCTATAGAGTAATCAATCTCATGTAAAATTGCGTCAAAAGTCCATTGGAGGCAGCAAAAAGTCATAAAATGCAATAACAAACTCACAAGAGGCATTCAACTGAAATCCAACATGGCGGTGAAATATCGAGCAACCTGTAATGCAAGCACTATGAACATCCAAGATGGTCAACCTCACAACATCGATCACAACCAATCACAGCAAACAAACTCATAACCTCCGATGCTGTGAGGTTGTTAACGTTAGCCATCATGAATGTTCACGGTGCGTGCACATAGATTGCTCGATATTTTACTGCCATCTTGGGTTTCAATTAAACGCCTCTTCTGAGTTTAATACTGCATTTTATGACACTCTGATACCACCAATGGACTTTTCACGTGATTTTACTCAAGATTTATCATTCTATATCGCTGTAGCAAAGTTTGCAACCGACCCACTATATTGCTTTAAAGCGTGAAAAGCACCTCCAGAAGGTCATGCGGGAATTGAAGGAAGGACTTGTGACTTTTAAGAAGCTATACAATTTTAAAGATTCAAGAAATTCATGGTGTCATTTCATCGATCTTGAGAATTAAGTAGATTAAGTCCCATCAGTCAACTGTACCGAAATGAGTGGTACCAGTTTGATCGCAAACAATAGGGCTCTTGTTTACTTTTGCTGTACGCGATTAAACTGTTAATTCTTGAGTAGAATCCAGCAAAAATTACCATGAGCATATTAAACAATTCCACTTGAAATATATGCAGGAGCCAAAACCTATAAGGCCGAATTATTCCTTAATATCGAAACAACCGAAGTTATAAACTTCAAGAGTTGAGACAGAAAGGCCCTGTGCATATATATATAGGATAGGATAATCAAGAATTTGGCTAAACTGAATGGGCTAAGTGACAGAGACTATTGGAAATCGAATGTTTGAGTGTTTGACTAGTCTTTTAAGTTAAAGCCTATGATGGTCATTTTAAATCAATTAAGGCGCGTTATTTCAATTATTTGGGATTTGAAATTTGGTCAAATGCATGATCAAAAATGGTGGATCGTGCAAGTTGGAAGGAACTATGTTTCTTTCTATTTAAACCCAATCGTGAAATCTGTCAATAATGCATTTCATCAATTTGAACCAATATTGAATGCATGAGTATCCACTGGGCACTTGATTATTCGATCTTTTTGAACGCGTTTAAATTACATCAGTGGCGCCTTGTGCAATTCGGCGACCATACAAATTGTCCATTTAATCTTAAGTCAAACAATCGATTCTTGAGGAGGCTGACCTAGGATTCAGGAGAATCGATTGTTTACATTCGCTTAAGAAGGGGAAACACTATTGAAAACCTGCACGAGCCGCCAAAAAAAAATGTATAACATTGTTCAATAGCACGCTCACCTCCCGCCCATCGCATCGAAAAGGTGGATCCAGCAATCTGGCAACTGTGCATTCTTGCCATTTGAATGTATGAGAAACAATCGATTAGCAAAGGAGCCATGGCCTCCTAGAGAATCGAATGTTCCTCATACGTTCAAATGGGAAGAATGCATGGCTGCCAAAATGCTGGATCCACCCAAGCGCCATCCATCGTCAAACTCGCCGCGTGTCAAATCACACTCATCGGGCACTGTCGTGCTTTCAAGAAGAACGCCTCTGTAAATGACAAATGTTATTTACGTTATGTTTGCAATGTTGCTATATACTTCAACAGAGACTTGGTGTGTGAATAGAAACCCAAACCTTCATTTCAAAAATAGCGTAAATGGCGATTGTCCTTATAGTGGCATTCATCTCCAACGCAGCAAAATAAGATCCTAATTTTCCATAAGTGTGATTACCATGGCCAAAAAATTCAGTTTTGGGTAAACGCAAGCCTTTTTGAAAATTGAACTGTTTTACGATGCGTTGTAAAGGCAGAAAAAGGGGAAGAAAATGCGGAGAGCTAGGCTGAGGTAGATGAATTTTATTCAAATGGATTCGGGGAGCGGGAATTGAGATTATATGATCAAGTTTAGTTTAGATACAGGGCTGTCGGTATACAGGATAGAGACCTTTCCCTGCCGTATCATCCACTTCCGTAACTCCTATCTGAATCAACGAGCAGAATTCCGTATCATTCCCCCAAAATCTGGAGACGCCAGATAAATGATCGGATAAAACGATACCAAGGTGCAGCCTACATTTGAAACCCGTCTCTCCTCTGACGAAATTATTGTTCTGGTGAGATTACAATTTTCTCGGCAGTAGATTGCCGAAGGACGATAGGTGCCTTCATTTTGCCTTCATTTGAACATTGAGAAAAAAAGTCATGCATGAGACAATATTCATGAGATTGAGTCAAACTTTCCCAAGTTTTTCATCAGTGATTGTTATCCTCACCTTCCATCATACATCTAACAGTTTACTCACACACTCACAAAGGAAAAACTATCATTGCCGCCATAAAATTTCGTAGAAAGGAAAATCATGATGACGCGTAATTTTATGAAATAAATCTGTACTATCCTGTATTAACCAGTCTTTTTCCACGTATGAAGTATCACGTGGAATGATTTGAGGACTAAATTTTGATGAGGTGCCTCGAAAACGTTCAGAAAGAAGTCAAAAAGGAAAAAAGGTTTTTATTTGTCTTATTTCTATCTTTATTCGTATTATTTTTTTTACTTTTTTTTCTTTTTTTTTTAAGCAAAACATAGTAGTTATATTAATAGCAGCGTTATAGACACTCCATAACAAGATACGTTGCTCGAATCCTATGAGAATCCAGTTGATTATACTTTTGTTTTTACTTTCTTCAGATCTCAAAGTGAGGAAAAAGAATACTTTATTTTCACCGCAATATGCTCGATGGCCTTTGATTACAGACTGCCGCATAGTAATGGCGTAACGGACGAGAGGTATAAAACCGTATTAACATCGTGTAGTTCATGCTTTTAAGCTATGTATATTTTAGGCCTTTTCCGGCTCTTTCCTATGATACTTCATAAATTAAAAATCAATTAGTAAATAAAAAAAATAAGGAAAATGGTATAGTTGAAAGAGTTGTAGAAAATGTTTGAACTCGCGTAAACGAAGATTGCACCGGTCGGCACTTAACCAATTTATTCATTTATCTACTCACCCCTCGAAACCAAGTGATCCTATCAGGTGGAGGATTGGCGCGGACCTCACAAGTCAGTTGAACGCTGCTTCCCTCCTGGAGCTGGTCGAGAGGCACGTCCGAACCCATAGATACAGAGACCGTTGGCGCATCTAGAAATATGAAATGATCCAGAGGTCAGATGAATGTTGATTTCGTGAGAGGGAAGGAAAAGACCACAGTCAAGTAATAATTTTCACGGTATATACTAAATCCCGGAGTGTTCGTTTGTGCAACCGCCAGTCGTTTTCATGCTCTCAGAATCGCTTTCTTATGGACTTTAAAAATACTTAATCGGTTGCAAAATAATGGCTCGTTCTGCGCCTTCAATTAAGAGACTATGCAAAATCAGTGCTCCGGCTCTTACAGGTTTGAGTAGAAAGCAATATTTTGATAACTCCTAAAACTAAGGCGATGGGTGCAACAAAGATACTTCTCCATTGCACACATTATAGTGCAATCAGGATCTTTTTCATCCCTCTCATCTTCCCTTTCAACAAATAAGCAGATAAAGAATAGAAAGAGCTGGTTTTATCCTCCATGTCTATCCTTGTCTAACATACGTGTTTCAATGATGAAGGAAGAGAGGGATTGATAATTTCTCGCTGCGCTCTTGGTACACATGTTTAAAATGGGAGAAATGCCGTAGTTAACTCCTTTATTGGGTTGGTTGAAGAAAAGAGTATGCATATTTGAACTGCTTTGCAAGTCTATGAAATAGTAAAGCCGGATACCATTTTCAACATATATGTACATGTATATTGAATATTTGTGCCGAGTACAAAATTGAAGTTAAAAATTTAAAATTCCTTAATTAATGCAAAAAAAATTGCACTTCGCCTCAGCTCAATAATATGGAGCCAAAGAGAATGGCCATCGGATACTGGAATGAGAGTCCGCGGTTAATAGACCACGTCATAACAAAAAGGCTCGGAACCCTAGTAAAAATTTTTTGTTGACCACCAACAAAATTTTACTGACTGCCAGTAAAATTCTGTTGGTGCCAGTAGAATTTTGTTGGTGCCAGTAGAATTTTGTTGGTGGTCAACAAAATTTTGTTGGTGCCAATACTTTTTGTGACCGATCAGTAAAAATTGTGCTGGCAGCCAACAGAATTTTTGATGGTCGGTCATAAGAAGCATTGGCGCCAACAGAGTTTTGTTGGTGCCAATACTTCTTGTGACCGACCAGTAAAAATTTTGCTGGCAGTCAACAGAATTTTTGATGATCGGTCACGAGAAGTATTGGCACCAACAAAAGTTTGTTCGTGGCCAAATAAGTTTTGTTGAAGACCAGTAAATAGCTTACGGATGAAAGGAACTTTGTTGGTGGCCATTAATTTTTTAGTGCTGTCCGGTAAACTTTTTGTTATAACTCGCAAATATCATGATGAGGAACTTACAGTTGCTAAGTATGTCTCAACTTACAGTCTAGGTTTTGACTTTCTCAAGTTTCACAAAACTGGAACATGGCTATGTTGACGGTTTAAAACGTCCAGGATGTTTACAAATTATTTACCCCCATTTAGAGCTCAAAACTGACTTTTCCATATAGATAAATAATTAGAAATATAGTATTTAGACGACACGGACTTGAAAAAAGTACAATACTAATTGTAAATAAAAATTAATCCTATATTTTATTTTATTTTAATCAAGTGTGTATTGTAGAAACTGTATACAGTATATTTATTCTGACACATATGATACACTTGTGGATATATTTCACCTATGTAGGGATCGTACTATAGCGGGGAAAAAGAAACCTGGCCAGGATATACAATATATGCAACACACACCTAATACATGAGTTGAATAGTATACTGTGCATTGCGTATTGCATACCTTGGCCGTATTTCTTTGTATCCGCTTATAAAATTTAAATGAATAATGTCCATATAAGGAAATAAATGTGTTTTTTTGAACTAAACATTGAGACACTTTACAATTGACACCGCCGCACTTATACAATAAGTTAAAGAAGCTTTTATTTGGTATGCTGTATGATAAAAAAGGCACTACCTAAACAACAAATACGGCACTTTAGTAGGTACTCTTTTTAGGCGCACCGTAGGTACCAAAGACTTCTAATACTATCTAGACTGGACATAAGGCCGATTTTAGGGCGGGGAAAGTGAATACCTGGGGTGGGACAAAAATCGCATGTTGCGCCTGGCTACGCCGCATCCACGATTACAGTATGTGCTAAGATTTTCAGAAATACATTGATTTAAATGGGAAAATGACTTTTTTGAAAAATTAATTAAAAATACAAACAAAAATATTTTTCCATAAAACTTGGTACCGTTTGAAAGCTCATGATATGCAAATTTCGGTTCGGGCCGGTTTTATACGTGATTTTTGAACGAGGAACATTCTACAAGGGCTTAAAGTTGGGTACCGATTTTCTACAGTGTGTTTCATAAAATTGTTTTCTTTGTACCGTTTTGGAATGGTTACAGCTCAAAAAAATAAAATTTATGCGATAAATTATTGAGATACACAAAACAAATAACTTTGACCATAACATAGATTACGTAAAATTGAGTATATACAGCTATGTAGGTTGTCTCAGCGGGGTACCGAAACGGTGGAACACCCCGTAGAATCGAGGAAAGTTGACCCAACTTTGAGCCTCTGTAGAATGTTAACGATTGAAAAAACGGTATAAAAACCGGCCCGAACCGAAATCTGCATATCATGAGCTTTCAAACGGTACCAAGTTTTATGGAAAAATATTTGTTTTAGTATTTTTAATTAATTTTTCAAAAAAGTCATTTTCCCATTTAAATCAATGTATTTCTGAAAATCTTAGCACATACTGTAATCGTGGTTGCATACCGATCGGTTTCAATGGGCAGGCGTTATGTCCAGTCTAGATAGTATTAGAAGTCTTTGGTAGGTACTACTAGAGTCCCTTGATGGAAATATTGTATAGGGAGTACCGACACGAGCTCAACGAGTTGTGATTGGTCGTTGGTTTTATAGGCTCTCACGGAGTCGAGCAGGAGTCGACGACATCGAAGGCTCCACACGAAAGGAGTCGATTCGTTGAGGAACGTATGGGAACGGACCGGAATGCCGGAAAATCCGCCAGTCCACCACTGGTCCACTGTCGAACTTAACCTTCGAATGCGTTCACGCGGTCGACAAAATCGACTCCTGTCAAAATGCATAAAGCGTCGTGTCGGTACTCCCTATACAATATTTCCATCAAGGGACTCTAGGTACTACGTGCGCTTATTGAAATCGGTCTGCTACTCAATAGAGTATACTACGCCCCCTTGTGGTCAAATGGCAAAATGAGCTTTTTTGATGTCGTGATTTTTAGGTTGTTTCCTGTTTTTTTTTTTTAATGCCAATTTTATTTGAAAAGTTAATGTTTTCCCAATCACGACTGAATTTCGAGTGTGTTGGAAGTAATTAGATGTTCATTGATTCACGTTTTCTTAAAGTTATTCTACTTCAAAAATTTTTACTAACCTCACTTTCTGATTAGTGATGATTTCAAATTGTCCCGGTATTTATTCTAGGTGATCAAGTGAACCAATCATTTGCCGTTCTGAGTGTTTGCTTTTTTTCATGTAAATGTAATTGTTATAATTAATTATAGCGTTTGGTCAAACGCAAAACGGAGAGTCCCAGCAGCAAAAACTCTGAACTTTCACTATCTCAATGCTCAGAATTCTCATTTAATTACCAAAAATTACTGGGCATCGAAGAGGATCTCTTATTTAGCCCTGATTTCGTTGTTTACGTAGTGGTCCCTACCCTAACCTGCAAGCATATTTACTATCAATTTTCAGCTATTTGTTTACGCTCAAGCATGGAGAGAGAACGCTGCGCTGCGGCTGCGGCTGCCCTGTGAATGAAAGTAGTTCCGCAAACCGCTTTTAAGAGCGTTGGGGTCTGGCTGGCTGGACTAATAACCAATGACTCGGCATGGTCCGATTTCTTCTTACTACTGATCACTTTTTACTTTCTCTCTCTAATGAAAGAAGAAAAATTGAGAAAGTATTGCGATGACGCAGAAATTTTCAAGGTATTTTGTTGCGATAGTTGGCCTCTCACGACAAAGTCAATCATGATTTAGTAAAAAAAATGGCCTCTCATCATGTCTAATACCATCCATAAGAACGTCCTTCCATCATATTTTCATTTTTCTTAACCCTTTCTGACTTAGAGAGATTTATGTAAAAAAATTCTGTGGCGTCTGTCCGTCAGTCCGGCTGTCCGTCACTCCGTACCTAGGCATAACTTTTGAACCATTGATCTTCATGGATCCAGATTTTGCACAGTTGTTGCTTTTTAGATTCTCCAAAGGGGGATTTTTTGTTTTTTTGAAATTTTCACTTTAAGGGTAGTTATGGGGAAAAAATGATTTTCATTAAAATCAATGGTAAAATGGATAAAAATGAATAAAAATGGAATAATTCAAGTTTGGCTCAATCAATTTTGATGAAAGTTAGCAGAAAAAATCTATTTTTAGCCTGCTATAAAATAAATTACTTAAAGCTCCTATATTCATTCCTTAAAACTGTTTAAAAAATTCAAATAAGCGCGCTCGAGCCAAAAAAAGAATTATCGTGAGAAATCAATCTTAAAACTTGGAGTCAATCAATAATGGCTCTATGAATTTTGATAAAACTTTGTACACACAATCTACTATCAATGAACTTAAATATTTCCTCTCTGTGTCTCCAAAAACAACCAAAAAAACCCATTTCAAGGGGTAATATAGGTGCGATTGAGCAAACAATTTGGGAATATGAGCAAAAAAAATATAATCCTATTATTTGGGATAGTTCAGGTTTGGTTCAATAAATTTTGGATGAAAGTTAGCAAAAAAAATCTACTTTCACCCTACTAAAAAATAAACCACCCATAGTTACAATATTCAACCCTAAAAACCGTTTAAAAAATCAAAATAGGTGCGCTCGAGCCAAAAAATGGAATTATCGTGAGAGATTAAGTAATATTAAAACTTGGAGTCAATCAATAATGACTGGATGAATTTTCATGAAACTTTTTACACACAATCTACTATCAAAGTACTAACATACTTTCCTCTCTTGATCACCATAAAAACCGATTAGACCTTTTCAAGAGGCAATATAGGTGCGTTTGAGAAAAAAATATGGGTAAATAAGCAAAAAAAAACATAATTTATTATTTCGGATAGTTCCTGTTTGGTCCAATGAATTTTGACAAAATCTGGCAAATAAAATCTACAATTGGTTTACAAAAGAAAGTAGCCCTTACAGTTACAATATACAACCCTTAAGAGAGTTTAAAAATAAAAATAGGAAGTTCGCCCAAAAAAAAAAGAATCAAATAAAGTGCTAAAATTGGAGTCAATCTTTAAATAGGATGAATTTTGATGAAACTTTGCACAAACATAACATGTTACCGACCCACTAAAAATTTCTCTCATACAGTCTCATAAAAAACCTTTAAGACCGTTTCAAGGAGAAATATAGGTGCGATCGAGCAAAAATTTTTTAAACTAAGCCAATAAAAAGAAAAAAATAATATTTGGAATAAGTAATTCAAGCATGACTCAATTAATTTTAATGAATATTAAAACAAAATGTTTGCAATCTGCCTAGGCAAAATTTTTTTTTTCCATGTATAGCTAGAACAAACAACTCTTAAGTCTGATACCGTTTAAAGGCAATGTAGGTTCCATAAAACCCAAAAAAAAGAACGTATAAGGAAAATTAAACGCATAAAGAAGAGTCAATCAAAAATGGCTGGATGAATTTTGTTAAAATTTTTGGGTACGCAGTCTACAAACAAAGAAAAATAAAATCTACAATTGGTTTACAAAAAAAGTAGCCCTTACAGTTACAATATACAACCCTTAAGAGAGTTTAAAAAATCAAAATAGGGTTTTGACCAAAAAAAAGAAAAAATGAAAGTGAGGAATTAATTTTAAACTTGGAGTCAATCATTAATGGGATGGATTTTGACAAAACTTTTCACAAACATAATGTGTTAAAAAATACACTAAACACTGCACTGTGTGCACTAAAATTTTTTTCTGGTACAGTCCTCATAAGAACCTTAAGACCTTTTCGGGGGCAATATAGATACGATCGAGCAAAAATTTTTTGAAACTATAATTGTAAGCAAATATGAAGACAAACATAATTTTTGGAATAAGTAATTCAAGTATGACTCAATTAAGTTCGATGAAAATTGCATCAAAACGTTTGCAACCAGCCTAGGCAAAAATTTCTTTCCAATGTATTACTACAATATACAACTTTTAAGTCCAAAGCTGTTTAAAAGCAATATAGGTTTCATCACCCCAAAAAATAGAATATTCAAGGAAAATTAATTTTAAAAAGAAAAGTCAATAAAAAATGGCTGAATAAATTTTTGTTGAAATTTTTTTTGCGCAATCTACGACTTACTTAAGTACATCTTTGGGGGGGGGTTAATCTATTAAACAAAAAATTATTTTTAAGATCCACAGTTTGAAAGAAGAAACCAAACATAGTACTCAGTGGAGGAAATGCAAGAATCAGTACATTTCGACCTGCTATAAAAACTAAGGGAAAAAAGAAACTCCCAAAAAAAGAACAAAGATCAAATATAATGAATGCAGCTCAAAGAAAAAAAACTTATTGGAATCTGGAATTACTCTAAACCCCGTTATAAGCAACATCAGATTAGGGCTCTCAAATTTGCCTTCAAATAAAAAACAGGCAACTATTCCTACAGCTTCTCTACAAAAGCAAAATCTTCGGATTGAAGGCAGAGTTATGTCCGGAGGTGAAAATATTTGAAATTTGAGAGGGTTTGGTGGTCTCCCCCCGAATTCTAAAGGGGGGTCTGGGGGTATCCCCCAGCATTTTAAAGGGGGGGCTGGGGGGCTCCCCCCGAATTCTTTAGGGGTTAGGGGGGCTCCTCCAGAATTCTTTAGTGGTGGGGGGGGGGGGTCGGGGTCTTCCTCAGATAAAAATGGTGTGAGAAAGTGTTCGTAGGGTATTCCCCACAGTTTTTTTTTATCATTTCGAGATTTGATTGACGTATTTCGACCATTGTGCGCGGATCGAATGCCTATGTCACCAGTCGTGGGACGTCATGGGGGCATTTAGGAGAGATGTCTTTTGACTCACTGTAACTTCTTCATCTTTTCTTACTTTTGCCCTGGCGTTCTTTGTTTTACTTGGAATCACACTTCACGTTCAATTTTTTACCGGGCAACCAAAGAACGGTGCAAGAATGGAATATGGCAACATTGTTTTTCTCTACTTTTAAAACATCATGAAAAATAATCGATTCTTGGCGAGGTCAGTCGCCTACCAAAAATCGATCATTTTACATATAAAAACAAATAGAGACAAAAACAGTGTTGCCAAATTGATAGAGCCGTCACTACCAGTTAACCTGTAGACCAATTTTTTCATGGAAATAATGCGTTCAGTGGACTCCAAGATTACTTTCAAGAAACTGCGAGAAACATTTCCGGTCTCATGAGCATCTTGGAGCTGATCTAAGCTGTTAAGAGCGTTGGGGTCTGACTGGCTGGACTAATAACCGATGACTCGACATGGTCCGATTTCTTCTTACTACTGATCACTTTTTCATTTCCCTATTTTTCGGGACATACTATATTGTTGACTACCTTTTTACTAAAGGGGGTTCAAAATTGTTTTATGAGTATTTGATTGTTTATTACGTGCGTTTAGTGATGTGCAGTGGGAAATTCGAAGGAATTGTTCTATGATTGTCCGGAGTGGTCCTCCCCCCCCCCCCCCCCCCACTCGCCGCTTTCAGGTTCGAACTTGAACTTTTGCTGTACAATTTTTTTTGAGATGGTGGAAAATTCGGAGGGATTGTTCTAAGATTGTCCGTAGTGGTTGTACACCCTCCCCCCTCATCGCACGCAGGTTCGTACCTATAATCTCTTGCTGGACAGTTTTTTTTGAGATGGTGGAATATTCGAAGGGTTTTGTCCTCAGATCGTACGTAGTGGTCCTAACCCCTACCCACTCGCCGCACCCTTGTTTGGACCCGGATTTTTGCTGGATAGATTATTTTTGAGATGTTGGAAATGGAATTTGATTTATGAGGGACCAAATTTGCTCAAGGTGCGCCTCCTCTGACACTGTAGTGTCAGAACTATCTGCTTGTTTTAAATGTGTTTGGAAAACAGATAACATCCCTGGTAAAATGTTCCATGTGGATAATTTGATTTCCGTGACATTATATAGATTCAAAGACCGATCAAACTTCAAGTTCCGCGACCGTTCAAAATTTGAAGAAAGGGAGACTCACTCTGTTGCACCCAGTAACAAACTGATTTTATCTCATCAAGTTTTTTTAAATACCGAAAATCTGAATGCAGAATCAGATTCCTCGACCAAAAATACCTTCCATTACCAATTTTCATGCAAATCAGCCGTAAAGTAACCATATTCTCTTTTCACAAACTTATCTACCGGATTTTCTTCTATCATACATATCTAATCGGGTGGTGTAACGGTTAGGACATCGGACTTGGAGTCGGGAGGTCTCGGGTTCGAATCCCGGTAGTATCCGTAAAATTTGGAAGTCTCCGTCCGATCGGCGGACGTAGGTGTACATCCGTACATGTCTGTGATTGAAGTTTTACTTTTATTAATCCCCAATATTATCCTTAAAGCCCTTTTAACCAGTTAAAACTTTTTGATGGTGATCAATAAAATTTTAATGGTGGACCAGCAGAATTCTGATGGTGGTCAACAAAAACACTGAGAAATGGAACGCTGACCGGTCAACAAATTTGTTGGTCGCCAACAAAAATTTTGATGGCAACCATCAAATTTGTTGACCGGTCAGTGTTCCATTTCTCAGTGTTTTTAATGACCGTCATCAAAAAATTTTTACTAGGGAACCTTGGGTATACGCTAGAGGCTAGAGGGATGAGCCAGCACTCCAGAGCAGCGTTGTACCTATTTTGGAATTTTTAATTTTTAGAGTACGCATTATCGTATACAAATTGAACCTGACGCCCAGAAGCTGTGTAGGCAATATATGATACATGAGTTGGTTCACACAATGTATACACTATACATGGTTGCGTACGTCCATCTTGCGTCAAGTGTACACATAATTTTGCACAATGTTGAGTCCTTCGATGAAAGTTGTGTATAGAAAGTGCCAACGCGAGCTTAACAAGTTCTGATTGATCGTTAATTTTAGGTTTTCATGGAGCGAAAAAAAGAGTCGAAGGCATTGGAGGCTCCAAGAAGCGGAACACATGGGAACGGACCAGAATGCCGGCAAATCCGCCTGTCCACCGCTGTTCCGCAGTTGAACTTATCCTTAGAATTCGTTCATGCGGTCGACTCTTTTCTAATGCATAAAGCGACGTGTCGGTACTTCCTAAACGAAACTTCCATTAAGGAACTCTACTCTAGTACACCCCTCGTTTAAAGTGGAATTTCATCCTGACACTCTCTCTCAAATACCGGAGAGAAATAATATTTGGAAACAAAAGACATGTTGTATTGTGTTATACAGGGTGTTGAAAAACTGTTCCCGAATATTTCAGTGGCGGATTCTACAGATTAAAATAAGACCCTTTTTTCCTATAAACATGTGTCCGAAAATGCCCCCCTTTTGAGCTACAGCCCCCCAAAGTTTTAAAAAAATTACGGTTTTTTTTTGGGAAAAGCGACCACTATTATGAACCAAATGTCTTAAAACTTGGTGTCCTGAGGTAATTTTACGTGTAAAATCCATTAATGACCTCAAAAAATTCAGAAATTGAGTCTGACTGCACTTTTCACGCAATCTTGTACCTTTAACGGCACGAATTTTATGTTACGGATTAAAATTTTGAAGAATAATTACCAAAATCAGATGCGAAAAACCCTTAGAAAGATTTTTGGTCCTCCGTGTTTCTTTCGATACGACGCGTTTTAAGCGAGATAATTGCTGCACAGTGTGGAAAAGTCAGCGCTTTTACCACAGCGGCCGGCCCGTAGAAGCAGCGGAGAGGCGGGTTGCATACTCACTGCCGTTTTTCATGGTAAAAGCGCTGACTTTTCCACGCTGTGCAGCGATTATCTCGCTTAAAACGCGTCGTATCGAAAGAAACAAGGAGGACCAAAAATCTTTCTAAGGGTTTTCCGCATCTGATTCTGGTAATTATTCTTCAAAATTTTAATCCGTAACATAAAATTT